>CAUYRH010008899.1:0-97283 GCA_963574655.1 Perodicticus potto
AGGGCAGGATCACACCAGTGGTGTATATTTGAATGGTCAGGAGAAAACTTCTAAATATGGATCAAAAATGTTCTCACATAGTAATGAGAAAGTCTCTTGAATGTTATCGCAATCAGGTTGATGAAAATATCTCCGATTGTATCTGAAGCCCCCACACTGTACCCCATGATTGAATTATTATACACAGCTATTATTCAATAAAAAATAAAAATAAAAATAAAAAAGAAATTTGATATACAAATAGGGGCCATCTCATGTAGTCCAGAGACAATTATAGTTATAGCAATCCGGAAGATTAGATGGAGGACAGAACTAAGAAGTGACAAAATGTTTTACAAGTAACAGAATAGGAAACAATGAACTTGGCCTGAGCAAAATAAAACACAGCACACGTTCAAATACTAGTTATATGATTGGAAAAATTGTTTATTCTCTTTGAGATGTAACTCATCCCACAGTCCAATCATTGATGTAAAGGGGATGAGAACAATATTCAATTTAAAAAGTGCTATAATGGAAAAATGAGTTCCAACATGTAAAGTATCTTTAAATCTAGTGTACTTCTCCCTTGTTCAGTACCCTAGTGAAGCATAAAGGCCATTATTATAATAATAACTAGTTTTTGTGAAACCAAGTTGCACTTAAAGACATCTTGTCATGTTCTATTTAATTTTGAAAACTTTCTATTTGATGAAATTGTCGTCTAAAAGAGTTCACTTAAGAGAAGGATGACTAAAAAGAGTATTGGATATAGATTCAGTGCAATCCAATTAGATATAGATACAGAGCAAATACCAAATCCTATTTTGACTAGGACACAACCACTATGCCATTGTGTACAGTACAGTTTCTCCCCTTGCATCCTACTCTTTTTATTCTTTTCCCTCTATTTCTTTTCGTTCAATAATAGGAAAGCAATGAGTATGGAAGTTTATAAGGCAAATGCAAGCGTTTCATTTTATAAATTAATATGGAGAGAAATCCATAATCATGGATTGGGGAAAAACTTACAGAAATGCTGTTTTGACAGTTGCAAAGCTAATGGAAGGACTAAGATCTGCATGATAGCAAAGGTAATACTTTAGAACATGCTGTACTCACACTTTGTAGGTAGTCCTGTACTGAAATTTATTTTAAATTTATTGTCATCTATTTGGTCATAGCAACTTTTTAATTTTTTATTTTTTTGAGACCGAATCTCACTCTGTGGGCCTAGGTAGGGTGCCATGTCATTGTAACTCACAGCAACCTCAGACTCCTGGGTTTAAATGATCCTCTTGCCTCAGCCTCCCTGGAACGACAGGTGCCCACTACCACTTGTGGTTCCTTTATCTATTTTTAGTAGAGACAAGGTCTCACTCTTGCTTAGGCTGCCTTCAAACTCCTGAGCTCCAGCAATCCTCCTGTCTCAGCCTCCCAAAGTGCTATGATTAGATGTGAGCTGCCACATGCAGCTAGGTCATAGCAGCTATTAATAAAATCTCAATCATAGGAATGATAATAGTAATAGCAACTAAAATTAATAAGTATTTGCTGTGTATAAGACAACTAAAATTAATAAGTATTTTCTGTGTATAATATTCAAGAATACATATATTAACTTAATGCTCAAAACAAATCTAAGAGGTAGCCATGATTATAATTTCCATTTCATAGATGGAGAAAACTGACATACATATAGGTAAAGCGATTTGATCAAGGTTACACATTAAAATAGCAAAGCCAGGTGTTTCCCCTAAAGAAGCTGGCTCTAGAGCCTAAGCACTATGTACACAATGATGCCTCATATCTTCAAGAAGTCAGTTCCAGTACCAGGGTGACCACCTTGTCGAAGTTGGACTAGGACTTTTTGTTTTGTATGTTTTCTCACTGAAGTATTGTATCATGGGAATCCCCTTGGACCCAGGCAAGCCTGGATGGTCGATGACCCTTACAAATATCACATCATAAAAGTTTGGCTTAGAGACGAAAACAAAAGGCCCAAACTGTCAAAATAGCTATCACAAGATCCATTCCCTAATTCTTAGGCTTTGTAATGAAAACAGAATTGTTCATATCCTCACAAAAGACATCTTGTCATGTTCTATTGGATCTAAACCTCACCTTGGTTTAGATCCAATTATAACATATTTACTTGATTGGTTTCCTAACTAAGGAAGAAGGAGCTGAAGAAAGCAAGAGGTGAAACTGACAGGGAAATGAGGAACTGAAAACTATAAGGACAAAGCCTGAGGGCATTTAATGATACTTCATAACATTTAATTGTACATCAGTTAATGCACCATATTTGTCAGTGACAGAAAATTGACTTAAACCACCTCCAGCAATAGGAGAAATTTATCAGACGTCCTTGTGAGAAGGGCGTGGATGCAATTAGATCGGGCCTTCTCTGATCACTGATTCCCTGTGTTGCAGTTTTATTCTTTTCTTGAGCTGCCTCTTTCTTCATGGCTGAAAATGGGAAACCCATACATCCTAAGTTTAATGTCCATCCAAGGGAGAAATTAAATTAATTAGCTTAAATTTGAAAATCCCATGAAAAGAACCCTAATGCCTAGATCAGGTCATGTAACCATTTTTGAACTAATAATGTGTCTGTGGCCAGAGTTGGGGCCATAAAAATAATGGCAGACTTGAAGTAGCCACATTGCCATGGTGGGGAAAGTACTGACCAGGAGACTATCCTACATTCTCTGTTGCACTGCTAGCATTCTGCCACTTCCAGTCTCAACCAACCTCCAACACACATACTGTCTTCCTGTATGTAAATTTTCAAAATATCACCCCTTAATGAATTTTAAATATCCCTTATAAAAGGACAAAAGTTACTCCTCCCCCACCAGTTTGAAAAATTAGAATAATTATCTTAAGAAAAATGCACTGACAAATAGGTTAGGATGATGTGGGATATCAGAGAGTTACTTTTCTGTAAGTTCAGACTTTCTGGGTGATATCATAGCTAAAGCCAGGGCCTCTTCAAATTAGTCTGCATTATGCCATGATTGTATCTCAAGTAATCCCTCATTTAGTAATAAGAAAAATAATAAGCCAAGATACCAAATGCCTGTGTAACAGTTGACAAAAAATAGAACAAATTACCACTTAGAAATTAACGAGTGTGGGGCGGTGCCTGTGGCTCAAAGGAGTAGGGGACCAGCCCCATATGCTGGAGGTGGCAGGTTCAAACCCAGCTGCAGCCAAAAAAAAGAAAAAGAAAGAAAAAAGAAGAGAAATTAAGGAGGAAATTTAACAATAGGATCAATGTAATCTGGTCCATTAGAACGTAAGCTGTATAAGGGAATGGCTTTTTGTTTGTTTTTATTGAGTGGTATATGCCTAATGACAAATGCATAGTGGTCAATCAAAATATAATTATTGAATAAATGGGCTTTTCCTTGTTTCCTTACCGGGAAGTATAGTGTGTTATTTGGTTGACAGTATAGGGCTGCTTGAGAGTCTGTTAGTTGTTCTGGGTATTGTCTTGAGACAAAAAAGTATGTATTGAGTTTATTATGTTACTGAGTGATAGATGACTTTCAGGTGATTGCAAACATAACAGTTATTATTCAAAACTTGAATATACATACTCAGTCTTCCATTGTTTGTATCTACATTTTATAATGAAAATATTCAGATCCTGAGAATAGAACCATGAATTAAAAATTTAAGCAAAGAACTCTCTAGGTTACCAGGTTTATGTGGCTAAGGTTTCCTTTTATACTCCTCTTACATCTGTTACTTCTGAGATGTTCTAAAATTCAGGTATTTTGGCAGAATTCAGAGAATTGGGAAAGATGGGAAAGAAGCTCAGATTTCCAATAATGCAGACTAAATGTCATAATATGTTTCTTCTTAGTTAAGTATATATATAGACTATGTTTTTTCTTGCCATACTCTCACAGTCTCACGTTGTCACTCATGGTAGAGTGTAGTGGTGTCATAGCTCACAGCACCCTCAAACTCTTGGGCTCAAGCAATCCTCTAGCCTCAGCCTCCCAAGTAGCAGGATCTACAGGTACTCACCACCACACCCAGCTAGTTTTTCTCTTTTTAGTAGAGACAGGGCCTTGCTCTTGCTCAGACTGGTCTCAAATTCCTGAGCTCTAGCAACCCACCTGCCTCAGCCTCCCAAAGTGCTAGGATTACAGGCATGAGCAACCACACCTGGCATGGGTTTACTTAATACCTTGAGGATCACACATCTTTTTTATATCTCCTGTAGCAGAAATATAGATAAAGCTGTGTTACTTACTAAGTTAGTGAGTTGGCATGCTCTATATTACTTTACATTGAGAAGTCACGCTTGTACCCCTCTCCATTAGTGTGGTTTCAATGAGGCTGACTTTTCCTTCTGGCTTCAATGCAGAGCGTGTGGCCCTGGCCCCATCCAATACAGCAGTTTATACCTCGGCCATAATTCGTGATTCAAGAATGAATCAGTCTCTCCAGTTGAATCCAATAAGGACATTTTGTTCTGGATTTATGAGAAAAATAAGACTCTTTTTCTCTGGAAATACTAATAATTCAAGTGCTTTCAGGGGTCTTATTTAGAAACAGGAAGGAAAATCCTTGCTGAGACAGAAGACCACCAAAAGATGAAGACAGAGGGCTGATGATATATTCTGAGCTCTTGAATACCAACATATCTTAAGTCAAATCTTCCCTGGAGTTTTTAGTTTTATAAGCTTCCAAATTTCATTTTGACTTAAATTAGATACAGTTGGGTGGAACTTATGTTGTTTCAAACAAAATGTTCTGACAGAGTTTATAGCAATTTGAGATAAAAATATGTAATAAAATATTTATAAAGGTTTCTGAATACTTCACAAAAGAGAGTTACATTGAAATATTGTTGGTAAGAGAACTTTGAAATATAAACATCTGTAAGGGTAAAATATTACATAAGCCAATGTTATAGAGATAGAATCATGTATTCTAAGAGTTATAATTTTCAGAAACAGATTCATTTAAGAATAACAGCTTCAAAATATCTATAGATGTCCAGCAAAATTATCAAATCAATGTGCAACCTAATTAGTTTCCTAAAATCATGTATAGTATTTATTTATGTAATATTCTTAAAATTAACTCTGAGTTAAGATTTTCAGAATCAAAAAATACAATTTCCTGGTGACCTTCAAATGATAACATTTAAGGGACAGTTTCTTTAAGAATAAGAAAATTTTTATTATTTGAAGTGTGAAAAGTGAATACATATTGGGCCTAGTAATAATTTTAGTGTAGCAGTAGAGAAAGTAGCTATTTTTCATTTGAAGGTATAGAAAGGTGACTGCCTCTCAAACATGTTAAATGTGCAGTTCTTTGACTAATAAAGGACAATTAAGGTGATGTATTTTTGGCGAACATTAACACCTTGCTTATGAGATTTTGTAAATAGGATCATGTTTATTTACTAAAGCTAAGAAACAAATTGAGTAGCTCCAACAAAAGTGCTGTTAGAATATAGTCTAATGATATAATTCTTAGGAAAACAGATTTCACAAGGCATGGCTTAAAAACTTAAAAACTTTTTCTCAATAAAATGGACATTTAGGCAAGAGGATGAACTTAAGTTATAAGAATAAGAAATAGGTGATTGCACACCTGGAAAAAAAAAAAGAATCAACTAAACATTCTTTCACACAGTAAAAAAAAAATTAGTACAGTGATGAATGAAAAAATCAATGCACAAAATCAATAGCTTTTATATATATAAAGATACAACCATTTAGAAGATATAATAGAAGAATAACCTGAATTTGCAACATCTACAAAAAAGATAAAATAAGTACAAATAAGCTTAACTAAGAAAAGTGCAAATTTCTATATGGGAAAACACCCCACAAAACCTTAAAAGGCTTCAAAAGTTACTAAAAGAACATGACAATAATTGGAATAATAAATTATGGAAAGTCTCAGCCACTTGTCATTTCCTCTGAATTCATTTTATAATTCTTTTTTTAATGTATATTAACATAATCATGTGCTTTTTTCTTATATGTAATGTTAATAGATTTCCTTTTATTGAACCATTATCATACCGCTGAGATAAACACCCGTAAAAAAGATATTTCCTTCCTTCATTCCTTCCTTCCTTCCTTCCTTCCTTCCTTCCTTCCTTCCTTCCTTCCTTCCTTCCTTCCTTCCCTCCTTCCTTCCTCTCTCTTCCTCTTTCCCTCTCTCCCTCACTCCTCCCTCCCTCCTTCCCTTCCGTTCTTTTTTTATTTTGAGACAGAGTTTCACTGTGCCATGAGTAGATTGCCATGGTGTCCCAGCTCACAGCAATCTCAAATTCTTGGGCTCAAGTGATCCCCTTGCTTCAGCCTCCTGAGGAATTGGACTACAGGTTACAGGTGCCCACCACCACGCCCAGCTAGTTTTCCTATTAGTAGGGATGGGTCTTATTTTTACTCAGGCTGTTCCCAAATTTTAGTAGAGATGGGTCTTATTTTTACTCAGGCTGTTCCCAAATTCCTGTGTTCAGGCAATCCAGCGGCCTTGACCTCCTAGGCTAGAAGGAATACAGGTGTGAGCCACTGTGCTCGGAAAAAATGTTTACATTTCTAAAAAAAAAAGTTAATGAAATGGGGCCTGACATGGTACTCATGCCTATAATTCTAATGCCCTGGGAGGCCAAGGCAAGCAGACTGCCTGACCTCAGGAGTTTGAGACCACCCTGAGCAAGAACAAGACACCGTCTCTACTGAAAAAAAAAAAAAAAAAAACAGCTGGGCATGGTGTACATGCCTGTAGTCCCAGCTACTCCATAGGCTGAGGCAAGAGGATCATGTGAGCCCAGGAGTTTGAAGTTGCTTTAAACTCTATGACTCCATGGCACTCTACCCAGGGCAAAAGAGTGATAATCTGTCTCAAAATAATCATAATCATAATCATAAACACATAAATAAAATTGACATTTATAAACAAAAGAAACTTTGGGATGAGTCACTGTCTTTTCCTTCTCTTCGCTTTTTAAACTGAGCTTATACAAAATCTATAGTAATAGAACTTCCTATATAATGGCGAGATAGAGAATAAAGTAAGAGAAAACAAGATAAACTTGTTCATTGGCCTTGCTAGATTTGCAGGCCATAGAGAAATATTTGAATAAATTTTTACATCAATAGTAAGCATAAGCACCCTGGTAGATAACAAAAATGACAAGGAAATATTTAACATAGGAAAAATACATTTGCTAATATCATCTGTGTGAATAGCACCAATTTCAATATTCCTCACCATGATTTTTAAAATAGATTTACACAAGATTTGGCAGTGCATAAATTACTATGAAAGCATAAAGTATGATTTTCAGAACCAAATCACTGTTTCAGAACAGCTACACATTTTTAACACCGTTTCTTTGTGCGACACTGAATTCTGTTCTAGAAGCCAAAAGCAATTCAATATTTTACAAGTATCTCTTATAAAGAAAGAATCCTCTGGAGTTAGCATTTTACCAAGCACTGAACAAAATACAGACAAAACAGACACAGAAAGCAAGGGTAAAAAGAATAGTCAGGCTATCAAACAAATCCCGGCTTGAAAGTTGAGACAGGAGATATGCGTTACAGCTCCCATCTCCCAAAAATCAAATATGTGTCTCCACATTACACATATTCCAAACTGTCTGGAAACAGTTTTGTTTTATTTTTAAATCAACTTTAATTTGGGGCTAAAGCTCTTTTAAGGCCACTTCTGGCTCCAACAGTTTTTGCTGTTATATTTCATCTTTACTGGGAAGCAAAATCTGACAGAAAATAGACTCATGCTTTTAATGGCTGTGACTAGATAGAAGGACAGACATGTCGTTACAGGTACGGAGTCTATTCATGATACGGGAAAAACTTTGCAAAGTCTCTTAAAAATTCTTTGAATACTCCCAATCATTCTCTATAATAAATTGTTCTCTTTTTCTTTTTTATTAATAATACTTCTATTTATCTCTTTATATTAGGGCTAGTTGTACAGTTTCCTACCCTTTCATTACCCTGAAATATGTGAGTTCCTTGAGGATAGCATATACCTTTCTTTGTTTTCTTGTTTTGGTTTCAGGATTTTTTTTTTTTTTTTTGAGTTAATGTGATGGTACAAACAATCAAATCACAATATTTGATTTGTTAGAGTCCCTCTTGTAGCTATGTCCTATACCCCAAAGTTGTGCCATACACCCCTACATTATGCCCAATAAGTGGGAGTACCCCCAATCCTCTCTCTCTTATCTCCCCTCCCTCATTCCCACATCTCCCAACTTGAATTGAAGTGAGTTTTTCTCCTATGTGGGCATGAATTAGATTGTCTACTGGCTTCATATTAGTATTGAGTACACTGGATATTTGCTTTTCCATTCTTGTGATACACTGCTAAGAAGAACATGTTTCAACTCCATCCAGTTTAATACAAAAGAAGTGAAGTCACCACGTTTTTATTGCTGAATAATGTTCCATGTTGTACATATACCACAGTTTGTTAATCTATTCCTGAACTGATGGGCATTTAGGTTGTTTCCATGTCTTGGTGATTGCAAATTGAGCTGTGATAAACACGTTTTCCTTTTCTTAAAATTCAATTTAATTCAATTTTATTTTATTGTAGTGAGAAAATTCAACATGAGATCTATTAGAAAGTCTACTTATCTTAAATAACTAACAGATAGAAGGCTACTTCTCTCTTTCTTGGCAGCTAGTACACGTAAAGTCAAATTTCTTGCCCACTATGAACTATCTTTTCATTTGTTTTGTTTTATGTTTTGTTTTGTTTTGTTTTGTTTTTTTGCTTTATTTCAGAATAGTACAGGGGAACACAACTTTTGGTAACATAGTTTGTTTTGTACAGATTGAACCAAAGTTGTGGGGCACCCCTCATCCAGATAGTGTGTGTGTATCCATTAGGTGTAAATTTACCTATCCTCTTTCCTGATCCCACTGGCTATGTTTTCAGTGAGTTTTACCTGCATATATGCACATAAGTGTTGATCAATTAGTCCTAATTTAGCATTGAGTGCATGTGGTGTTTCTTTTCATATGCTTCCAACACTTCACTTAGAAAAATACCTCCAGTTCCAGCAGCTTGTTCCTAAAGATACTAGATCACCATTTTTTATGGCTGAGTAGTACTTCATGGTATGCACATACCATATTTTATTAACACATATCTTTATTCGTGTATTGGTGGGCAGGTGGGTTGTTTCCAGATCTTTGCAAGTGTGAATTGTGCTATCATAAACATTCAAATGCACATGTATTTTTGGTGAAATGACTTTTTTCTTTTGAGTAAATATTTAGTGTTACTTAACTACAATGGGAATGGCTCTAGTCATACACACATAGATAAACTTTAAAAGTTGAAAGCAAGCCATGAAGACTAAAGACTGGTAAATGTTGATGGTAGTCAAGAAAATGAAACATATACCAAACAAGGAGTCTTTGTCAGTGTACCACAAAATTATATTCTTTGGTGTCCTTTGGTGAGCAAATGAGAAGCATGATACGAGAGAAGATGGAAGAAAGCTGAATGTATATTCTACCTAATCAATTTGTCCAGATTTTATTCTGTCTCCTCAAAACTGAATATTTCCCCACACTGAAAACTGTTACCTCTATTTTAAGAAGAATGATAGTAAATATATTTTTGCCTAAACTTCTATAAAATTCAAATAATTTGTTAAAAATTGATTGCAAATTAAACTCCTCTCAAACATCAGAACTTTGGAAAGTATTGCTCTAACTCAGTCCAATGATAGAATTGTTTTGAAATTAAAGGGAGAAACATTTTAACTAGCGAACAACTTGAACCTTTTCTTATAGATTTTGGTTCAAAGTATATTGTAGGATCAACTCACATGTGACTCCTTCGTATATGAGTCAGTTTAAGGATTTGTAAATGGAACATTGATGTCTTATATGTTCACAGCTCATCAGTTCACCATGATGTAATACTCATCTGTTGCTATATCAGTTATCTACTGCCACATGAACGTAATTAACAGACAGCTGGGTGGCATGTAAGAAGAGATATTTATTAAATTCATGTGGCTGCAGGGTTCACCTAATTTGGGCCAGATTTATGCATAAGTTGGCATCAGCTGTAGGTCGTCGACTTTGCTGCTATTGTCTGGACTCACAGCCACAGGGGTTGTCCGGCTGTTAGCTGATCTATGACGGCCTAGGCAGAGGATAGTTCAATGACCCAGTGCTGCTCATGTATCTTTTATCTTCTAGCCATTTAGCCCTGGCATATTCTTAGAATGGCAGAGATGCAAAAATAGGCAAGCCCAGTGGAAAAAGCATCTTTCAAATCTTACTTTACTCACAATTGCTGACTTCCTTCTGACCAAAGCAAGTCACATGGCCAAGAGTAGATTCAGAGTACATAGTAAAAGAACACTGCAAAGTTCAGATGTGTGGATAGATAGAAGAGTAGAAAAGTAGGGCCATTTTGCAATGTTGCAGCACGAGGATTTATTCTGGCTACATTATAGGATGGTGGATGATATAGTCTGTGTTCTTACAGGATTCGTAGGTCCAGCACCACATAATGTGCTTATTAATATGCACCATGAGAGAAGAATTTCTTGGGTCTATTATTGCTTTCAGAAATGAATATCGCCTGTTATCCTCCCTTTTTGTGCAGGAATTTGAAAGAGGGTGATTTTCATGTGAGGTGACTTGAAGTATTAGCTGACATTATTTAATGACAAGTATAGAGTAATGTTATCTTGTGCTCAAGAATGGTCCAAGGAGATAAAGGAAAAATGAAGTGACAAAAGAAATGAGCTAGAAAATAAGACCTCTGGACAATTAAAATTCTGTGCCCAAACCAAATAAGTGAAAATCTTTCAGGTTGATTGTATAAATTCAGCTTATTATAGATTGTAAAAGAAAATTATTTTGAGATTTCTTATCGCCACAGGCAGCTGCTAGACCTCCAAATGCAATTTCCTAATGAGCATGGAAATAAATTTTCTCCTTTCCTGCACAGATACTCTGCATTAGTCTGGCTACTAACCAGCACTGACCAGCTGTTTCTCTCTGTTCGGCAGCCACCTGCTCTTACTGTGACATTTGAGTTTGGAGAGAATGCATGCTTCTTCCTAGATATTCCAGATATCATCCCTTGCTTATTCTGTTATTGGCTTCTGGAACGACCATAGTGGAAAAGGACACACTGTCCTGGGGTTTCTAATGAGACAGAATGAGGCACTCAGAGGCTCTCACTGAGGAGACTGTGGTGCCATTTCATGTTACTCTCTGTTTGCCATGACTATGGAGGTAGAGAAGCTTAAATTTGTGTTTCCAAGACCCTTTTACAGCGAGAGTTCTTGATATGATATAGTTTGTATTTGCAGATTGGAACATGGAAGGAAGCAGAGCCATAACTTTGCCATTGCTGCTGTGATGGCTAGAAAACGTGACCAGAAAGGCTCTGGGACCTTCTGCAGCTGCCTTTGCAGACATTTCAGTGAACGGTCATCAAGGAAAGTGACAGGCAGGGTGTGGGAGCTAAATGTTGACTTCCTGACTCCTGGATGTCAAGTCACGAAGCTGCGCGTTCGTGGAGGTCGAGCTCCCACTTCCTTATTTTCTCTGTTATTTCTTCCTTATTTTCTTCCTTATTTGCTCTGCTAGAGGGCTGGTTTGTTGGTACTGTCCTGGGCCTCATTCCTAGAAGTGGAGCCTCCTGGCTTTCCAGTAAGTTTGTAAGCATTTAATCCCTTCATGAAATGACATTCTGCTTCAAAGATCTAAGTTTCTTTCTGTTACCTGCAACTGAATCCCAACACAAACGATCATCCTCAAACCAGAGACATCAAGTCAGTTATCTCTCTGCCCAGCTTCTAGAAGTTAAATGTAAAAGATAGAAAGGACGCTGTTTCTTCGCCACTTTTTAGTTTCTTTCATTGCATTGACTGTTCTTTAAAATTATGAAATATTTCAAGTGCATAAAAATAACGTGAAATAATATTATGGATCTTTGGATATTCACAGCAAGATTAATATATTTGCTTCCGATGTTGTTTATTGACTAAAATATTACAGGTATATCCAAAAACCCTCCACAGTGCTATTTCTTTTTATATACCCTCAGAGGTAACCAAAGGCCTACAGAGTGTGTCAGTATGTGTCGTGAAGATCTTTGGGATTTTACTCTCCATATCCATAAACTCATACCAATGGGTAGTATCGTTTTGTGTTTTTATACTTGACATAATTTTCATATTGTATAAATCATGAATATTTCACATTTTTCTTCTTCCAATAGTGTTATGTTCCTGATAGTTTACTATCTTATCAATTATAGAGCCAGTTAATATCTTTTAACTGATGTATACTTCCCCCCATAGGCTAATTATACCATTTTAAGCCTGAGTTTGTTTCCAAGAACCCATTTTCCAATAACAGATCAAAATCAGTATGCTAATGATTAAATTTGTAATTTTCCCTGACCCTCACAAAACCTCCTTGTTTTACCTAATGACGTTTACACCCCAATTGTTTCAGCTTCAAAACTTCAGTATCATATTCATACGCTCTTTTTATTATCGATCAATTCATTGAACACTTGGTCCTCGTCAGCCTTTAAGTCTGCTAAAATGTTGTCTCCTGAGAGAGACATTCGTAGGTAGCCTTCCCACTCCTTGAATTACCTTGCTCTAGCAACATGCCTCCTTTCAGAACATTTATTATAATGTGCATGTAAATATTTGGTTTGTTTGTTGTCTGTCTTTTATAATTAACAATAAGCTCTGCAAAAGCTAGGACCCTGTCTTAGTACCTAGAGCTTGCTAGGTGCCCAGTGGATGTTTTGATAGGTAGATAGACAGGTAAGTAGGTAGATGATAGATTCTAAGTACAAACCACTGCATTCTAAATTCAACCTGTCACTTTCTAAAGAATTTTTTTCTTCCAAATGTAGACAGTGTAAACATAAGTAGAAGACACTTAGAAACAAAACAAATATAAAAACAAGCAATGCTTTTAGAGTTTACCACATTACCTAATGATTATAATCATTAAAAATAAGATCACCTTGTGAATATGTGACCATTTAAATGTAAGTCACCGTTTAAATTTTTCACAAAAATAAATTTTTTCTCATTAATAGAACGAATTTTTTAAAGAATTAAGTATATAAAACTTTATATATCTTCAAAGATGTAGTAAAGTTACAAAAATAATACAGACACCTATATATCTATCACCAAGACCAAACAGATGTTAGCATTTTCCCATACATGCAGTAAATCTGTCTTTTAAAATAGGAAATAAAATGTTACAGATTCAGCTGAATTCCCCACCTTGTCTGTCTCATTTCTTCCCCACCAGTAACCAATATTTTAGAATTGTTTGTCACTCCTGTGTATGTCATGTGACATACCAGAAAGAGAATAACTAGTTCTACACCCGTAGCACAGTAGTTACAGTGCCAGCCACATGCACTGAGGCTGGTGGGTTCCAACCCGGCCAGGGCCACCTAAACAGCAATGACAACTCCAACTAAAAAAAAAAGCCGGGTGTTGTGGCAGGTGCCTGTAGTCCCAGCTACCTGGGAGGCTGAGGCAAGAGAATTGCTTAAGCCCAAGAGTTTGAGGTTGCTGTGAGCTGTGACATTGCAGCACTCTACCCAGGGTGACATAATGAGACTCTGTCTCAAAAAAAAACAAAACAGGACAACTATGATCTATGCGTACACCTGTCATCTTTACTTAAGAAAAAAAAATGCAGTTACAAAAGCAAAATTAAATGTGAAAGTAAATATATGGGTATAGTGAAAAAAAAACTACAATACTTTTAAAAATGTAAAAAGGTGATAAATGTCACGAACATCAAAAAATCCACAAAAGAAACATTGTATTTTTAAATGAACTGTTGATCTACCTCTATAACAAATTTTTTTCTGCCTTTATAACCACATCTTCTTTGATTCCCTCTTCCTGTGACATTTTTTAATATCAATTTCTATGATATGATTAGGGAAAAATATTGTTTTCCCTCTAGCATGGATGAACTAAATTAATTTTTAAATATTGATAACTGGATGCATTAACCCTACTACTTCACACATGGGCTCTCTTATAGTGGTGATACGGGTTTACACCCAACATTCTCGGGGCCTCAGGAACAAGAAACTCTTGCGAGTGGAAGTCACAGTATTGCTGAAGGTCAGTGGCAGCTGCTGGGGCAGAGACAGACTGACCCGTCCCAGGGAGGAGCTACGTGTCCATTGACCCGTATCTCTCCTCCTTCTCATCTTGTTAAAAAAAAAAAAGATATAAATATCACACTTACCAAGTGTGCATGTCATCAGTAATTCTCCCTGTATGGACTAGAGATTTTATGATTAACCTTGAACGAATATTCAGTATAAAACATCCTTCCTGGAAAGAGGCCTATGCAAGTGAAACTTCTTGAAATTTAAGGTTCATTAATAACATGTCAAATCTGCTTTCATTTGCCTGTGTTCATATTTTATATGAATAGTTTCACTGTGTTCATTTTTTAAATCTTAGTGGTTCACATAACTTTATTTTTAAGATTACTTATGTTAATACAGATCAATACAATGTGTTATTTTTTACTGCTTGTAATAAAGGTATTAAATGGGTATAATCAACCCACATTAATTTTTCACTTTTTCTTCTAAAGGGCATTTAAGGCTTTTTTTTCCCTAGTTGTTTTGATGTTATAAACAGCACTGCAGAAAACATTCTTCTGTGTGTCTCCTTGCACATGTGTGGTACTATCTTCAAAGTAACCAATTAGGGTGAAATTCTGGGTCATGAGATGTGTCTGCTTTAAGCAAGTTGCTAATAAATGGCTCCCAAATTTCATATTCCACTAATAATATGAGTCCCTGTTATATTTTTGTCAATACCTGGTATTTCCATTCTCATTAGTTTTGGCAATAATTTGGATGTGAGGGATTCTTGCTATTGTTCTCATTTGCCTTCAACTATTAACTAATAACATCAAACATTTAATGTACTTTTTTATTGTCTATCTGGTTTTCTTTAACTATGAATTACCTCTTTGCAGCCTTGGAATATTTTTATTGTATTTGCTTTAATTTTATTTGTCTTCTTTGGAAACTTTCATTGCATTTCCTAATTAGTAATTCTTTTTCTGTTATATGTGATAGAGGCACTTTCTTTTGGTCTGTAGCTTGTAATCATAGTTTGTTTCTAATGTCATGCAGAGAATTTCAATTATATCAATTCAACTTTATAGCCTTTTATGCGTTATTTTTGTTTCAAGCATATGAAAATATTTTTTATCCTACCATAAAAATATATTCTCATGCTTATTTCCTTAAAACTTCAGTTTTACTTTTATATTGGGTTTTCTGATCCTTTTGGAATTTATTTGGGAATATTACATGAAATAAATATTTTCCACATAATTAGAGTTCCTTTTAATTAATATGCCTTCCTCCTGCCACTGATTTGTAAAGCCAATTAATTCATTTTACCAGTATTGCATTCTATCTCTATTCTTACTAGCTGTATGTTCTTAGGCAAATTATTTAACCTATGAAATTCTTCAGTTTATACAACTACAAATCCAGGGGGTCCCAACGGTCACTCATAAAGTCATCATATATATGGAAAATGGTAATTTGTGGCTAAATGCACCTTTATTTACAAAATCTTCATTATAAAATTTTATAAAATATTTACAAAATATTCTGGTATATTTTGGCCACCTCTGTGTCAAATTTTGTGATGCATATTTTGTAAATGAAGATACCTTTAACTAAATTTCCCATTTTCCCACATATGGTGACTTTGGGGGATGCCCCCATAACACTTGCATCATTAGGTAAGTTCTCAACATTCATTAAACATCTAAAGGTGTACCTTGGCAAATTGCATTTCTCTTCTGTTCCCTGCCCAAGTTCAGGATATTGGACAACTAAAAGAGTAAAGATAAAGATCATACTATTATCTTTGTTACTGAGGATAAGATAGAGAGCATAGTCGATAAGGGTAAGCTAGGATGTCCATTTATAGTGAATCTCAGAGTTAAGAAGATATACTCACTTAGGCACAGGCAGGACTGAGTACAACGGGCTTCATATATGTAAGGGCTTACCATATATGTAAGAATTAGCATTTATTTATTTATAAGGTTTTTTCTTTTCTTTTTCTTTTTCTTTTTTTTTTTTTAAGATAGTCTCATTCTGTCATCCTGGGTAGAGTGCCACAGCATCATAGCTCACAGCAACCCGAAACCCTTGGGCTAAAGTGATCCTATTGCCTCAGCCTCTGGAGTAGCTGGGACTACAGGTACCCACCACAACACACAGCTAGTTTTTATACTTTTAGTGGTGACAGATTCTTGATTTTGCTCAGCCTGTTTTCAAACCCAAGCAATTCTCCCAGAGTGGTAAGATTACAGGTATGAGCCATCACACCCAGCTTAGTAAGATTTTCTTTGAAAATGTACCATGCATGTTAGTAAGTCAGATGGAGCCGTTCATTTCTATTACTATCTGCCAAATATTGGTATCAAGATTATACTGTTTGTTTTATTCCCTTCTTGTAAGTTGCATACAACTAGAATTATTTATATATTACAAGTTGACTAAACATACTTTAAAAACCACCTGGACATAAATCCCCTCCCAAAGTCATTTACCAACTAGGAGTTTATTGGTGTAAACACAGATTTTATGCTATTCTTTATTCTCTTCAATGATTATAAGACTATTCATTTCTTCTACTTCTTCTTGAGTTTTGCTAAAGTACATCTTTCCAGAACATTTTCATTTTATTTGAATTTTTAATTTTGTTGCGAAAAACCATGCGTAGTATTCTCTTACAGTATCTTCAAATCTTTAGTGTATCAGTGAACATATTTTCTTTTCTGATTCCTATAAGCCTGTGTGTGTGTTTGTGTGTTTATGTGCATGCTTTTATAGGTGCCTCTTCTCTTTTTCACCTTGGACAACCTCACCAAATTTTGCCTACATTTTTAGTCTTCTCAAAGCAACAAATTTTGGGTTTATAAATTTTTTTTTAATTTTATTTTTTAAATTTAAAAAAAATTAAAATTTTTGTCTGATTTCTTTTCGGAATGTATTTATCTTCGTTCATTCTTTATGAGGTTTTTGTTTCTAGTCCTTATCTTAAATATTGTTACTGTTATTAAATTTTAAGCCTTTTTAATATTGTGAAGGCCAAAAGTGGAAACCAAATAAACACATGTATATGTAAAAATAAATAAATTAATTAATTAAAATTATATTTTTATGGATACTTATGCCTTGTTTTTATTTCATTATATTCTATTTTTCTGATTTTTTAGATGCTTAGTTATTATTTATCAATAGCTTTTCTTTACTAAAATAAATAAAGATAAATGTTTCCCTTCAGTATGGTTTTAGTTGCATCTCATCTGTCTAATGTATAGTATTTCAGAGATATTTGATTCTAAATATAGTTAAATTTCCATTGCATTTCCTATTTATCCCATGACTGAAGTAACATTAAATTTTTTAAGTAAGAAAGGATTTTATTATTTTTGTAATTCATTTTGTTATGCATGATGCTTTGTAATTTTTTTTTTTTTTGAGACAGAATCTCACTCTGTTGCTTTGAGCTACAGTGCACAGTGTCAGCCTAGCTCACAGCAACCTCAAACTCCTGTGTGCAAGTGATTATTTTACCTCAGCCTCCCAAATAACTTGTATTACAGGCATCTGCAATAACACTAGCTAATTTTCCTATTTTCAGAAAAGACGGTTTTGCTCTTGCTCAGGCTGGTCTTGAACTCCTGAGTTCGAGTGATTATCCCTTCTCCACTTCCCAGAGTGCTAGGATTATAGGCATGAATCACAATGCTGGGCCCAAGTTTTGTAATTTTTGAGACTTTCTCTGCTGCATGTGTATGTTAATTTTGAAGAAAAATTCTATGATTAAGTGAAATGAAAATGCATTTTCTGTTAGGTTTTTATATGTCCAAATATATTAAATTATTCCTACCTATTAACTGCATTATTAAAATTCATTTATTCCTTTACTAAAGAAGTATTGAGTCACTCTTCCGAACTTGTCAATTTTCTTTTCTAAACATTGAAGATTCAGCTGTGAAAAAATAGGCAACTCTCTATTTTTATGGAGTTTACATCTTTGTAGGGGAAAAGCAACAGTATAAAAATGAGTAAGTAAATATATCTCATAAGTCAGATTTATTCTCCATAAAGAATATGGGAAAAAATAACACCAGGAGGGGTGGGGAGTGGTTATTTTTACAAGAGGGTTGGTTTTCTCTTCAGGTAGAAGGAAGAGCAAGTGTTGTAGGAAAGGGATTCTCTAGCCAGACAGGAGTGAGCAAAGATGAAAGTGGTAGAACATGAAGTTAGTGAATTGTGGGCAGCCAGGTCCAATTCAGACACAAAGGTGAGGAGGAAGGATGAAATGAGACTTACTAGGAGTGGTCACTGAGGAAGCAGGTCTCAGCTGGCTGTCCTTGTGTTGAAACGCATTCCTTGCTTTAGAATTCCTTATGTCATCATCTTAGGAATCACTATGTTGTCTCCTTTGTCTTGAATTCCATTTTCCTCCTTTCTTGTTTGCCAGTGGGTAAGCATTTCTTTTTCTTGAGAAAGGACATAGGAAGGCAATTCTTTCAAGATGCATCACTCTTGATAGTTTAATTGGATAAAGAACTTCAAAACTGCCTGTGCCGATCCATTTTGTGTTTTATAAAGGAACACGGAGGCTTGGTAATTTAGTAAGAAAAGAGATTTATTTAGCCCTTCATTCTGCAGGCTGTACAAGAAGCATGGCTGCAACATCTGTTTACAGTGGAGGGCTCCAGGTTTCCTCCACTCAGGGCAGAAGAGAAGAAGGTCCAGCATGTGCACAGGTCACCTGGGGAGAGCAAAGGAAAGACAGAGGGGAGAGGGATGCCAGGCTCTTTTTAAACAATTGTATCTACACTGCATTTTATAAAAAGAGTTTTCACTGAAGAGAGGACTGGCCCAAGCCACTTATGAGGGATCTACCCTCAAGACACAAACACCTCTCATTGGTCTCACTTTCAGTACTAGAGATCAGATTTCAATGTGAGAATTGGCGGGTCAAATATCCAAACTATAGCAATCCTCATTAGTCTGGGGTTATGTTTTTGGGGGGAGAAAGTTCATAGAGGCATGATTTTTATCATACATCAAGGGTACATGACATCACTGTGATTTCTCACGATTAAGATTGACCATAATCAGTTGATTGAAGAAACATTTGTCAAGTTTCTTCAAGAGATAATTAGTCTTTCCAGGCCCCCTTTACATACTGTGCTTTTTTGAAAACAAGTCATGACATGCAATCTACTTGTAAGGTTTATACTTCTCTTCCAGAGACACATAAATTATTTGAACAATTTTTATAAGGGAAATTTGTCTCTTCTCCACCATTTATTTATTCAATGACTTATTTATATGCATATAAACTCATGGATATTTACTTTATCCTTTGGGTTATAATACAATACTTTATTTTGTGGTTTAAATCATTCCAGCTTCAGCTATTGGGAGCCTCTTTGGTTGACTTCACTGTCAAACTGACATATTCCCATCAACGTGCTTTTGGTTTTCATTTTTGTTTCTAGTAGTTTCCTGCTTTTGGCATTACAGGACACTCTTGGCTCATCTGGTACACTCATCCCCTTTCTTTAGTCATAAGCCACTCATTTCTTCCTTCTATTAGAAAATGATATTAGAAACCAAGATGTGGGCTCTACTTGAGTTCCATGCCATTAGACCCACCATTCACTTTTATAACGAGATAAATTGATAGAGACCAGGGATAAATATGTTTAATATTTCATGTCCTTAGTTTCTTCTTCTTATTGCTCATTTTATACAATTTATAAAGTACAGAAATGTATACACATTTTTATATACATGTAAAAAGGTTTAAAATCAATACTTAATTCTATATATTTTTCTTTTTCTGGCTACTTTTAAATAATATGCATTTTTCTATGTCATGAAAAAGTTTATACAAACATCATTTATAAGCACTAAATAATATCCTATGAATACAAAGATATTTAATTGTACTTCTAAAGTTAAATATTTAAGCAAACTCAATTTTCAATATTTTAAGTAGAAAAAAGTTATTCTATTAATTTCCAGTTGCTTATTTATTTGCAACTTTATTGAGGTATAATATAATAGGCTGTTCATATTTAATATATACATATTGATAACTTTGAAATTAATATATACCCATGAAACCATTACCACCATCAAGTTCATAAACATATGTACATCTTCCCTAAGTTCTCTCTCACCCCCTTTGTTATTATTATTGGGTTTCTTTTTTCTAATTGCCTATTTAGGGTATATTTCTAAAAGTAGAATTTTTCTGGTCAAAGAAATTTATATACTACACATTAGGGCAAGATATATTTTATCAACTTATTTCCCAAAAGCATAACAATATTTTCTTCCAAAACCAGTATATAAGAGTTCATCTTTCTAACCCTAGAAATCAATGAACAATAATAGTTTTAAAATGTTTGTTGAATGGAAAAAAATAGTATCTTATTTTACTTTTAATTAGCATCTTTTATTATTTAGGAGATCAGGCAATGTTTCTTTATTTGCCATAAACAAACAGGGAATGCAAATGTCAGTTGGATTCTGTACCTGTTAAACCCCCTCACTGGCTTCTACCAAAGACCACCTGGGTATTTCATCAGCTCAGAAGCTTCACTGGAGATTTAAGTCACAGAAAGGGAGCATATGTCATAGGTAGAAAATAATATTGTTTCCATCCCCATGCCTCCCAATATGTCAGCCTTTAGATAGATACTATTTGGAAAATAAATAATTACTAATTATTCATTTAATATTAACATATTCCTTTACCAAAACCCAGCAATGTACCGAACAGTATACTCAGACCCGGAGTTGGAAAGCAAACTGCACGTGCTCCTACTGTCAAGTTGTTTATAATCTGGTGGGAGGCACTTCCAGTCTCATGACTATTTTGAAGCAAATGAAGATTAATTATTTTAATCACAAGGAGCCATGAAGGCCACGTTAGACGTGTTTTTAGAAAAGGAAGGATGCTCTTACTTTAGTAACTCCCCATGGAAACCATCTGAGAACACACTCAAAATGTCAGAGAGACAAGGAATAGAAAAAAAAAAAACACCCTAGAACAGAAAGGAAAGAGAGTGAAGAAAAAAAGAATAGGGAGAAGAAAAGGAAAGACACAGGAAGAAACAGAGAGAACACGTGTGGTCTGAAGATACCAGTATACTGATAAACTGAAAATTTCAGGAAAGAACTAGATAGAACAGAATACTGTTATATTTCAAAATCTTTGTAATATGTTTAACTTAATTCTTTTTCCACTTTTTTTTCTGTCTCAAAAATAGAACTAGCTCCCAATTCTGGTTATTGTTTTCCCTCAGAAGTTTCTTGAATTCAGTATCTCTTTCTCCTTTTCCATTTACGACTATCACCAACTGAGGCTGACTCTACTCTAAGCCTCTGGGGTGCGTCAGGCTTTCAGGAGTCCCCTTTCCTCCCACAGGCCCCAAGGGCTTGCCTGGCTGCTTCCTCTCCACTGCCACCAACAACTCTTCCATCTGCATTATGTTCCACTTGGGCTCTGCTTGGAGCAAAGTGTCAGGCCCTCATTTCTCCCTATTCTACTATTTTTAAAACAGCTACAACATGTCCCCCTGGGTTTCTCAAATATTTCTTTGTCTTTTGTTTTGCTTTGCTTTAGTATTAATAATAAGTTAAAGTAGACAACATAAACCATCAATGAATCATATCACTAAGTAATACTAAGAGTAATTATTAAACTCTAAGTGCTTGGCATTTGGATAAGACCCTTGTATTTGACATACAATTTAATCCTAACCATTCTATTTAGTAAATACAGAGGGATGCCAAAAATGTATACACATTTTAAGGAAGGAAAAACTGTATTCAAATTGTTAATACTCAAGTTACATTTGACTTTTGCAGCTATAAAAGCTACATGATATGATATGTAAGATAACAAACATTATTGGGATATATTGCGTTTACAATTTTCATACAGTTTTTTCCTTTCTTAATATGTTTATGCATTTTTTGGCACCCTCTGTATTCGTATGATCTCAATTTACAGAGGGAAAACCCAGGTCATAGAGTTAACAGAACCAAAATTACAGAACCATAGGAAATTTTAATGTACTGGAGAGATGTTTGAGTTAAAACATACTTTCAGGACTGAATCTTACAGCTGTCTTTCCTGATAAGTTCGGTCTTAACTTTCATTCGATCATTTTTGTTTCTGGAAGTAGAATTTATTCTGACCGCCATTTTCCCCCTGAGATTTCACATTGAAGTCTCTCCTCTTTTCTCACTGTTGTTATAGAATTCATTTGCTCATACATTTATCAAATCTATTACGTTCCACTAACTGCCGTAGACCACTCTAGATGCTGTGGAATATAGCACTGACCAGGGAAGAAGCTATATTAACTCCTGGAAGTTATATTTTAGTAGGAGAAGAAAGTTAAGAGGTAAACAATGCATAAATAACATAATGCCAGATGTTCTTAGGATTATGAGGGAAATTAACAAGTGACTATGAAAAGTAGTCATAGGACTAAATTACTTTAAATAGGATAGTCCTTTTTTTATCCAAGGTACTCAATACTAATGTGAAACCAATATATAAACATTTACGTGCTCATAGGAACAATAAAACACAAAAATGGTCTAGTAATGAGGAGGGGGTGGAGGGGGGAGCAATTGGCGGGATCTCACCTAATGTGTACAATCTGAGGGTGTTCAGCACACCCCCTGGGCAAAGGAGTCTTCCACAACTTGAACTTTACTTGGAAGTGAGAACATTGTAACCTAAAAATTTGTACCCTCATATTAATTTGAAATAAAAAAAACTATTTCCTAATATAGAAAAATGGATAGTCCTCTTTTTCTAAGAGGTGACATTTTTGCCAAGGCCTGATAGAATGCTGAGGGGCCAAACATTAAATAAACTCTCTGAGAAAACAGCATTTCTTTTAGACTAGTGAAAAAAATAAGTTCAAGGTATGGAGGCAAAGGTAGAAGTCAAAATGGTGAAAAAACCATGTGCATTAAGGGTTCTACACGCACTGACAAAAAAAAGTCAGCGATTTACCAGGATTGCAGGGAGAAGCCACTGGCATGTTTTTAGCAAGAAAGTGATAAGCTCTGATTAACGTTTTAAAAACACACTACAGATGCTGTTAGGCCAAGTGAAATTTTAGGTGCCAAAGAGTGGGTGATTCAAATTCTCCAAGGCTTGTATGAGTTTTATTTATAACCTAGAAGAAAACTCCATATTCTCAGAGTGCTTTGGTTTCTTGCAAGAAACTTAATTTAAGAAAACCTCTCTTTTCAATTTTTGTTTTTTTTCTGAAATCAGACCATTTGGTTTGGGGCTTTTTTTCCCACCACAAAGGAAAAGTAACAAGATTTAACATATCATAAAAGCAAATTAATGTTGATTTTGATAGATAATCCTTAATTTCGTATACCACCTGGGTTCCTGTGAGTGCCCTGCCTTTCCTACTATTTGGATCCAGCTATCACATTACGTGACCTGGTGGGTGAATGACATGTTATACATGTGAGGCAGGGAAGGAATTCCACTTCTTTCAGCTGTGATACTTTGGTCCATCCCCATCTCTCTGCCCCTTAGATTCATCTTCTGTAAATGGAAGGATCTGCTCTAGAACAAAGCATCTCAAATGTGACACTACTGTGAGTTGGCTGAGTCTCTGTGAAGGGCAGCTGCCTAATATCTCTGTAGTCTGAGGACCCTGCCTTCTAGTGACTGGTTGCTGGAAACATTGCCTGAATAGTCAAGAATATTTCCAGATATTGTCAAATGTTCCCTGGGGTGGGGAGCAAAATCTCTGACATTTGAGAACCACAGAAATGGAAAGACCTCTTAGTTCTATCTTTGCATTTAGATTTTTTTTTTTTATTTTGAGACAGAGTCTCAAGGTGTCACCCTGTGTAGAGTGCCATGGCATCATAGCTCACAGAAAACTCCAACTCTTGGGCTCAAATGATCCTCTGTCCTCAATTTTTCTATTTTTAGTAAAGACAGGGTCTCACTCTTGCTCAGGCTAGTCTGGAACTCATGAGCTCAAGTAATCCACCTGCCTCAGCTTCTCAGAGTGCTAGGATTACAGCTTTGCATTTATATTTTAAATGTGTCAAGCATCCTAGAAATGATCAGAGACTGTGGTGCCTTTGATATTTTATGTTACTTAGGAAGACATTTTCTTCTAAGAAATACTGAGTTTCCTCCCCGCTTCCCTCTTCATTTCCGTGACACCAAATTATTGCTCTGAAGTGATTCTAACTACAAAGAACAATCTCTAAAGCCTGTATGGATAGAATATCCCTCTCTCCCTTCTCAAAAACTGAGATACAGAAAATTAAAGGTTTCTTGTTCTTCAGGTATGTAGCACATCTCATTTGCCTTTATAAGGTCCAATGATTCATTAAAGAAATGAGAAATGTTTGCTTATTTGAGAACAAAGGAATAGAAGGCAAATCCAAATGAGGATACATATTTCTAAATAATTACAACCTTATTTAAATTAGAATTTTCTATTTATTATTCCCCTACAGTGTGGGAGAAAATAGGCCACCTAGACTAATTCAAGCTTGAAAATATGGTACTTCATTCTTAGATTCAATTTTGCATTACCTATGGTGTTTGTTCAAGAATCTCAAGTGGGTCAGCACCCACACAGTTCTTGCAGTCCCACCTGGCCTTATTTGTTACCTGAGACTGTTTGCTTACATTTTTTTCTTCTTGAATGCTTTTTCATCCATTCTTTGCCTGACCAAATCCTTCTGATCCTTCTCAATGCAAATCAAACATCAACTTTTGAGAAGGCCTCCCGACCCCCACTCTTCACCATGATTTCAGCTACTTTGTGCTCACAACTACCCTCAGCCAAGCAAGAAAAACTGAAGAGCTCAGTTTGGAGGCTGTCCATTTGCCAAGAAAAAGATAATAATGAAATGGATATGGGCAATGGAAGAAATACTGGAAATAAGTATATCAATGTATGACACAAATTTATATGTAAAACAAAGTTGGTTAGGGATTGAATATGTGGGTGAGGAAAAGAAATTATGTCATGGGGTTCTTGTCATGAGAACTGAGCTGGTTTTCAAACCTCTCTTTGGTGCACTAGAAAAATAGAATACTAATTATTTTCCCTGTATTCTAGGATGGAAATAAATAGTTCTTATGAATCTAATGAATTGGACTGAGTTTAATGAACTATCCAGGTATGGAATGAAATAAAAAGAGAGTATGACGTTTGCCAGGAAAGAATAGGAAGTCAAGATTTCTATGGAAAATGCAGAGAATGGAGTCAGAGGCCAAGAGAAAGATGAAGCAAGGGACTACTAAAAGAGGCCCCATGTGTCCTAGATCTGTCAGCAGAATATTTATCCTAAAATAGGGCACTTTGACCTGAAAGCGATGGGTAGGAAGACCTGCAAAGACCTTTTTATGAGAGGCATTGTTCAAGTGTCCCAGAACCCTGTGAAGCCAAGTCCTTTTTCTTTACCCTTTTTTTCACCTTATTTTTATTTTTAAAATTACTTTAATAGATTTTGTTTTCAGAACAGTTTTAGATTCATGGAAAAATTAAGCAAAACGTACAGAGGTTTCCCATGTACCCAGCACACCCACACATATATAGGCTCTCCCACTGGAGGGGTGTGTTTGTTACAACTGCTGAATCTACATTGACACATCATTATCACTCAGAGTCCATAGGTCACATTAGTGTCCACTTTTTGTGTTGCAAATTCTATGATTTCGGCAAATTTGAAAAACATGTGTACACTAGGATACTATCATGCTGATTGTTTTCACGGCCCTGAAATTCCTCTATGATGATGCCTTTTTCCGTAATAGTTTACTGGGAGAGAGAAGGGATGTTGGGTTGAACAAATTTGTGGCTCCTGATGTCTGTTGAGCTCCCTCTTCACCGGCACAATTTCAGCAGAGCTTCCTGGACTTGGGCCAGCCAAGTGCAGCCATCACTGCAACAGAGATAGACTTTGAAAAAAGTTCCCGGGAGAAGCCATCCTGGTTTAATTACTCCTATAGGTTCCCTATGGCTCCTACAACTGAGGAATTAGCCCCAGAACCTGTTTAAGAAGATTCTCCATCTATAGCCTGCCAATAGCCTGTCATAGACTCTCCTGCTGTTTTCCTGGATAGATAAGTCCCTCTATCATTCCTATCCTACAGATGAAGACTCCAGTGGGTCCTCAAGGGCCAAAATGTTCTGATAAAACTCAGAGGGCTTCTCTGTGGGCAGCCCCAGTATATTGTGCAGGGCCAAGAGCCTGCAGCTCCTTGGTAACATGGGGTGCCATAGGGGATGGCAGGTAGAACCATGGACAGGGGCTTCAGCCCTCTCTTAATGTGCCACAACAGAACATCCAACAGAAGGCAGAACAGATGGGGCCTCACCCTCCACACAGTGGTGCAAGAGCTGTCTCCTTGGTGCCACCACCTCAGATGTGGAAATATCTCTCACAGAACCAAAGCCTGCACTTCTCTAGGGTTCCAGCATTAGTAGGCCTTGCTAGATGAGTTCCCTTGACAAGCAGGTAGGTGTATCTGTTCCTGTGTTTCCTCCATCAATTAACACCAGAGCGGACACACTGCTGCTTATCTCCTGCTGCAGAAGCTGCCACTGCCTGAGCTCTAGCTTCTCTGCCTCAGGCCCTGAGCCCCAGAAACAACAATGGTCTTTCACTGGATTCCAAGGCACTTCTCTTTGCAAACAACCAACACGCCACTACGTGGATGCCTTGTAGTAAGGATGCCTGGTGGTCATATAAGTCTTTGCTCAGGATGTATCGAACTTTATAGAATCAACACTGCACTCTCAATGGTCCAGGACACTGACAATCCTGAGAAGAGGCCAACAGGATCCCGAGAATCTGTTAGGAATTCCTCCACTTGTCTTTGGAAATGGTTGAACTAAAATTGCTGTAGAATGCCTGGGTTGGGGCAGTGGTAAATTACAACCCATAGTAGGAGCAGTAAAGGATAATTCTCAGACTTCTGATAATTTGATGACAGCTTCACTAAATGGAGTGGCTGAGATAGGGAGAGTGGAGATGGACAAAGCTTGGGGGAGAAAATTATATCAAAATTGAGGTAATTACTTTTTTCTCTCTCTATGCAAATAGAGACTTTATCTTATTCAAGTTTATGTTAATTGGCACCTAAAATTTTGGGGGACTTTATTAAAGTCATCCAGTATTTGTTGAGTCATTAATAAAGCATATTAATAAGCAATTGTTCCTTCATTAAACAAATATAGTATGTATCAACTGCTTGCCATGTGTGAACCATTCTTGTGGGGACCTCATGGGGAGAGAACAGTGAACAAAATGCAGTGCCTGCTCCCATATGGCTTGCAATGTTGCAAGAATTTTTTTTCAGAGAGAAAAAAATACAGAAATTTTTTCAGACAGAAAGAAAGTCAGAATGTAATTCAGATAGTCTCAGAATCTGTGTTATGTTATTTCTAAATAGTAGAAATAATTTCTAAAAGTTAAAAATCCTCCTTTGAGTCTCTCCATGCATAAATAATATTCATAAATATACAAAAATTATGTTAGTTAAACATCACTACATACATTTCAAAATATTTCAGAATACATTTGTCATTTATGTTAATCTTTAAAATCTGTCATTTTATAAATAAGTAATTAAACACAAGAGTGTTCTGGAGTTGGAAATGATTTTATGAATTTCCCTTCTACAAATGTTTCTTCAAATTAAGGTTTCCTTCTATACCTCCCTGGTATTATTTAGTTAGTACTCAAAGAGTTTCAGGGCAAGGAACAGGACTTGTCCCCATGTTCAGTGTCACCTTTGCATTCTAATCATTTCTGGAAATAAATAGGTACTTTATTTTTTTTAAAAAAGTTTATTTACAAAGGGCTAGTTAACCACAGCTTCAGGAACTCCCAATCTAATTTCACCTTACCTGCCCATCTAGCTAATGGTGAAAAACAATCATGAGGCAGAATCAGCAGGAGAACTCTGGCAACATGAATAATCAGAGTAAATCAACTCCCCCAAGGAATAGTAAGGCAGACACAGCACAAGATCTCATTCATAAAAAAATGGCTGAGATGTCAGAAATTGAGTTCAGAATTTGATAGCAAATAAGATCAACAGAATGAAGGTAAAGATGGAATTAGAATTTCAAGGAGTAATTCAAAAGATGTCTCAAGAATTCAACGAATTCAAAGACAAAATCACCAAAGATTTTTGACACACTGAGGTGAGAATTTGCAGCCCTCAAAGATCTGAGAAATATAGTAGAATCCCTCAGTAACAGAATGGAGCAGACAGAAGAAAGGATCTCTGACATTGAAGACAAGGCTTTTGAACACTCCCAAACACTCAAAGAGGAAAAAACGTGGAGAACAAAAATGGATCATTCTCTCCGAGAGCTCTGGGATAATTAGAAGAGATCTAATATTCACCTTATAGGAATACCTGAAGGTGATGAGGTTGCTACGAAGGATACAGATGCTTTACTTCATAAAGTAATCAAAGAGAATTTCCCAGACATGCCAAGAGATTCTGAAATTCAGATAGCAGACAGGTTCAGAACACCAGCAGGACTCAACTCAAATAAAAATTCTCATAGACACATTATAATTAGCTTCTCTAAAGTTAATATGAAGGGGAAAATTCTGCAAGCTGCAAGACATAAGAAAACAATAACCTATAAGGTGAAGAACATTAGAATGACTGCAGATCTCTCTGCTGAAAACTTTCAAGCTAGAAGAGGGTGGTCATTAACCTTTAACCACCTTAAACAAAATAACTTTCAACCCAGGATCCTGTATCCAGCTAAACTGAGTTTCATCTATGATGGAGAAATTAAGTACTTTAATGACATTCACATGTTGAAGAAATTTGCCATAACTAAACCAGCTCTCCAGGATATGCTAAGATCTAGCCTCCATAATGAACAGCACAATCCTCCACCACAAAAGTAAACTCACTCAGAAACTTTTGATCAAATTCCCACTTCTACAGTGGCGAAAGGATTAAAAATGTCTACTGGACTTTCAAAAAACTCAATACCCAAAATACTATCTGGCTTATCATTACTCTCAATTAATGTGAATGGCTTAAATTGCCCTCTAAAGAGGCACAGGTTGGCTGACTGCCTACAAAAACCCAGGCCAGACATCTGCTGCATTCAAGAATCTCACCTTACCTTAAAAGATAAACATAGACTCAGGGTGAAGGGATGGTCATCTATAATTCAGACAAATGGAAATCAGAAAAAAGCAGATGTTGCAATTTTATTCTCAGATACAATAGGCTTTAAACCAACAAAAGTAAGGAAAGATAATGATGGTCACTTCATATTTGTTAAGGGAAACACTGAACATGATGAAATTTTAATTATCAACATTTATGCACCCAACCAGAATGCACCTCAATTTATAAGAGAGACTCTAACATACATAAGCAACTTTATTTCCTCCAACACCATAATTGTCAGAGATTTTAACACTCCTTTGACAGAGTTGGATAGATCCTCCAAAAAGAAGTTAAGCAACAAAATTTTAGACTTAAACTTATCCATTCAGCATTTGCATCTAACAGACATCTATAGAACATTTCATCCTAACAAAACTGAATACACATTCTTCTTATCAGCCAATGGATTATCCCCTAAAATTGACCAAATCTTAGGTCATAAATCTAACCTCAGAACATTTAAAAGAATAGAAATAATTCCTTGTATTTTCTCAGACCATCATGGAATAAAAGTTGAACTCAGTAACAACAGGAATCTGCATACATATACAAAAACACGGAAGCTAAATAACCTCATGCTGAATGATAGCTGGGTCATAGATGAGAGTAAGAAGGAAATTGCCAAATTTTTGGAACAAAATGATAATGAAGACATGAACTATTAGAACCACTGGGATACCACAAAGGCAGTCCTAAGAGAGAAATTAATAGCATTACAAGCCTTCCTCAAGAGAATGGAAAGAGAGGAAGTCAAAAACTTAATGGGACATTTCAACTGGAAAAGGAAGAACATTCCAATCCTAAACCAAGCAGAAGAAAAGAAATAAGCAAAATTAGAGCAGAACTAAATGAAATCAAAAACAAAAGAATCATAGAACAGATCAACCAATCAGAGTTTTATTTTTTATTAAATCATAGCTGTATACATTAGTGCAATCATGGGGTACAATGTGCTGGCTTCATATACACTCCAAAATATTTTCATCTAACTGTTTGATATAACCTTCATGGGATTTTCTTGGTTATTGTATAAAAATATTTGTATTCTGCATTTAGTAAGTTTCACCTGTAGTACCATTCTAAGATGCACCATAAGCGTGATCCCACAATTTGCCCTCTCTCCACCCATCCTCTCCCCTCCCCACTCCTCCCTTGACCCTTTCCCCATATTCTTGTGCTGTAATTGGGTTATAGCCTTCATGTGACAGCTATGAATTAGCTTCATAGTAGGGCTGAGTACATTGCATACTTTTCTTCCATTCTTGAGATACTTTGCTAAGAAGAATGTGTTCCACCTTCATCCATGTAAATATGAAAGAGGAAAGTCTCCATCTTTCTTTAAGGCTACATAATATTCCATGGTATACATGTACCACAATTTATTAGTTCATTCGTCAATTGATGGGCACTTGGGCTTCTTCCAGGACTTAGCAATTATGAATTGGGCTGCAATAAACATTCTGGTAGATATCTTTGTTATAATGTGATTTTTATCTTCTGGGTGTATACCAAGTAAAGTAATTATAGGATCTAATGGCAGGTCTATTTTTAGATCTCTGAGTATTCTCCAAAAGTCTTTCCAAAAGGAACGTATTAGTTTGCATTCCCACAAGCAATGTAGAAGTGTTCCCTTTTCCCCACATCCATGCCAACATCTCTGGTTTTGGGATTTTGTTATGTGGGCTAATCTTACTGGAGTTAGATGATATCTCAAAGTAGTTTTCATTTGCATTTCTCTGATGATTAAGGTTAGTGAGCATTTTTTCATGTGTCTGAAGGCTGTATGCCTGTCTTCTTTAGAGAACTTTCTCTTCAAATCCTTTGCCCATCCTAAGATGAAATCACTTGTTCTTTTCTTGCTAATATGTTTGAGTTCTCTGTGGATTCTAGTTATTAAACCTTTGTCAGAGGCATAACCTGCAAATATTTTCTCCCATTCTGAGGGCTGTCTTCTTGCTATACTTACTGTGTTCTTGGCTGTGCAGAAGCTTTTTAGTTTCACCAGGTCCCAGTAGTGTATTTTTTATACTGCTTCAATTGCCTGGGGGGTCGAGGGGGTGGTCCTCCTCATAAAGTATTTGCCCAGGCCAATTCTTTCAAGAGTTTTCCCTTCACTTTCTTCTAGTATTTTTATAGTTTCATGTCTTAAGTTTAAATCTTTAATCCAGTGTGAGTCTATCTTGTTTGTGGTGAAAGGTGTGGGTTCAATTTCAGTCTTCCTCAGGTCTCCAGCCAGTTTTCACAGCCCCATTTGTTAAATAGGAAGTCTTTTCCCCACTGAATGTTTTTAATTGGCTTGTCAAAGATAAAATAGCTATAAGTAGCTTGGTTCATCTCTTGGTCTATTCTATTCCAAACATCTACCTCTCTGTTTTTATGCCAGTACCATGCTGTTTTGATCTCTTTCGATATATAGTACAGTCTTAGGTCTGGTAGTGTGATTCCTTCCTGCCTTGTTTTTATTTCTGAGTAATGTCTTGGCTATTCGAGGCTTTTTCTGATTCCTTATAAAACAATGTATTTTTTTCAAGATCTTTAAAATATGACAATGGAGCTTTAATAGGAATTGCATTAAAATTGTATATTGCTTTGGGTAGTATGGACATTTTAACAGTGTTGATTCTTCCCAACCATGAGCATGGTATGTTTTTCCATTTCTTGATATGTTCAGTGATTTCTTTTCTTAGAGTTTCATAGTTCTCTTTATAGAGATCTTTCACGTTCTTTGTTTGGTAGACTCCCAAATATTTCATCTTCTTTGGCACTACTGTGAAAGGAATAGAGTCTTTGACTGTTTTTTCAGCTTGGTTATTGTTGGTGTATATAAAGGCTACAGATTTATGGGTGTTGATTTTGTAGCCTGAGACATTGCTGAATTCCTTGATCACTTCTAAAAGTTTTGTAGTAGAATCCCTGGTGTTTTCCAGATATACAATCATATCATCTGAAAAGAGTGAAAGTTTGATCTCTTCTGACCCTATGTGGATACCCTTGATCACCTTTTCTTCCCTAATTGCAATGGCTAAAACTTCCATTACAATGTTAAAGAGCAATGAAAACAATGGACAACCTTACCTGGTTCCTGATCTAAGTGGGAAAGGTTTCAATTTAACTCCATTCAATATGATATTGACTGTGGGTTTGCTATAGATGGTCTCTATCTTTTTAAGAAATGTCCCTTCAATCCCAATCTTCTTAAGTGTTCTGATCATGAAGGGATGTTGGATATTGTCAAAAGCTTTTTCTGCATCAATTGAGAGAATCATATGGGCCTTATTTTTTAATTTGTTTATGTGCTCGATTACATTTTTAGGTTTATGTATATTGAACTAGCCTTGAGATCCTGGGATAAAGCCCACTTGGTCATGGAGTATAATTTGTTTGATATGTTGCTGCATTATGTTTTTGCTAGGATCTTATTGAATATTTTTGCACCAGTATTCATTAGTGATATTGGTCTTTAATTTCCTTTTTTGTTGGGTCTTTCCCTGGTTTAGGAATCCAGGTGATGTTTCCTTCATAGAATGAGTTGGGTAGTCTTCCTTCTTTTTCTATATTTTGGAAAAGATTGAGTAATACAGGTACTAGTTCTTCTTTAAAGGTTTGGTAGAATTCTGACATGAACCCATCTGGTCCAGGGATTTTCTTTTTAGGGAGATTTTATATAGTTGATGCTATTTCAGAACTTGATATAGGCCTGTTCAACATTTCCATTTCCTTCTGGCTAAGTCTTGGAAAGAGGTGTGCTTCCAAGTATTGGTCAATTTCCTTCAGATTTTCATATTTCTGAGAGTAAAGTTTCTTGTAATATTCGTTAAGGATGTTTTCAATTTCTGAGCAGTCTATTGTTATTTCATCTTTACCATTTGTGATTGATGAAATTAGAGATTTAACTTATTTTTTCTGGTTAGGTTAGCCAAAGGTTTATCTTTTTTATTGAGCTTTTCAAAAAACTAAGTTTTTGATTTATTGATTTGTTGTATAGTTCTTTTATTTTCAATTTCATTTATTTATTTATTTATTTATTTATTTTAATTTTTATTAAATCATAATTGTGTACATTAGTGCAATCATGGGGCACAATGTCCTGACTTCATATACAATCTGAAATATTTTCATCGAACTGTTTAACATAGCCTTCATGGCATTTTCTGAATCACAAGATGTAGACATTGACATTCTACATTTAGTAAGTTTCTCCTGTACCCTTCTAAGATGCAAAAAAAGTGTGATCCCACCAATCGCCCTCCCTCCAGCTTTCCTCCTCCCTTCCCTCCCCTCCCTTGCCCTTTTCCCAATATTCTTGTGCTATAATTGGGTTTTAGCCTTCATATAAAAGCCATATATTAGCTTCATCTTAGGGCTGAGTATATTGGATACTTTTTCATCCATTCTTGAGATACTTTGCTAAGAAGAATATGTTACAGCTCCATCCATGTAAACATGAAAGAGGTTCCATCTTCCTTTAAGGCTGTATAATATTCCATGGTATACATGCACCACAATTTATTAATCCTTTCATGGGTCGATGGGCACTTGGGCTTCTTCCATGACTAAGCATTTATGTATTGGGCTGCAATAAACATTCTGGTACAGATATCTTTATGATGATGTGATTTTTGGTCTTCTGGATATGTACACAGTAAGTGTAGCAGGCAGACAGCCCTCAGAATGGGAGAAAATATTTGCAGGTTATGCCTCCAACAAAGGTTTAATAACCAGAATTCACAGAAACTTAAATGTATTAGCAAGAAAAGAACAAGTGATCCCATCTCAGGGTGGGCAAAGGATTTGAAGAGAAACTTCTCTAAAGAAGACAGGCACATGGCCTACAGACACATGAAAAAATGCTCACCATCCTTAATCATCAGAGAAATGCAAGCCAAAACTTCTTTGAGATATCATCTAACTCCTGTAAGATTAGCCCACATAACAAAATCCCCAAACCAGAAATGTTGACGTAGATGTGGAGAAAAGGGAACACTTCTACATTGCTAGTGGGAATGCAAACTAATACATGCCTTTTGGAAGGATATTTGGAGAATACTCAGAGATCTAAAAATAGACCTGTCATTCGATCCTATAATTCAATTTCATTTAATTCTGCTCTAATTTTGGTTATTTCTTTTCTTCTGCTGAGTTTGGGATTGGAATGTTCTTCTTTTGCCAATTGTTTAAGATGTCCCATTAAGTTGTTAACTTCCTCTCTTTCCGTTTTCTGGAGGAAGGCTTGTATTGCTATAAATTTCCCTCTAAGGATAGCCTTTGAAGTATCCCAGAGGTTCTGATAATTCATGTCTTCATTGTCATTTTGTTCCAAAAATTTGGTAATTTCCTTCTTAATCTCGTCAATGACCCATCTGTTATTCAGCGTGAGGTTATTTACCTTCCATGTTTTTGTTTGAGTATGCAGATTCTTGTTGTTATTGAGTTCAACTTTTATTCCATGATGATCTGAGAAGATGCAAGGAATAATTTCTATTTTTTTTAATTTTCTGAGGCTAGACTTGTGACCTAAGATCGGTTAGGAGGGATCGGTTTTGGAGTATGTTCCATGGGGCAGATGAGAAGAATGTGTATTCAGTTTTATTAGGATGAAATGTTCAGTAGATGTCTGTTAAATCGAAATTTTGGATTAAGTTTAAATCTAAAATTTCTTTGCTTAGCTTCTTATTGGAGGATCTGTCCAATACTGCTAAAGGAGTGTTAAAATCTCCGACTACTTTGGAGAAGGAAATCTCCTTTGGAGAAGGAAATCAAATTGCTCATGTCTGTTAGAGTTTCTCTTATAAATTGAGGCATATTCTGGTTGGGTGCATAAATATTAATAATTGAAATCTCATCATATTGAGTATTACCTTTAACAAATATGAAGTGTCCATCCTTATCTTTCCTTACTTTGGTTGGTTTAAAGCCTACTGTATCTGCAAATAAGATTGCAACACTTGCTTTTTTCTGCTTTCCATTTGCCTGGAATATAGATGGCCATCCCTTCACCTTGAGTCTATATTTATCTTTTAAGGTAAGTTGAGATACTTGTATGCAGGAGATATCTGGCTTGACTTTTTGTATCCAGTCAGCCAACCTGTTCCTCTTTAGAGAACAATTTAAACCATGCACATTAATTGAGAATAATGATAAGCCTTTTGAAAGTCCAGTGGGCTTTTTGATCCTTTCGGCATTGTGGAAGTTGGTATTAGGATGCAAGTTTCTGAGTGAGTTTACTTTTGTGGTGGAGGTTTAAGCTGGTTAATATGGAAGATAGGTCTGAGAATATCATGGAGAGCTGGTTTAATTATGGCAAATTTCTTCATCATGTGGATGTTATTAAAGTATTTAATTTCTCCATCATAAATGAAATTCAGTTTGGCTGGATATAGGATCCTGGGTTGCAAGTTATTTTGTGTTAGGATATTAAAAGCCGATGACCATCCTCTTCTAGCTTGAAAAGTTTGAGCAGAGAGATCTGCACTTATTTTAATGTTCTTCCCCTTGTAAGTTATGGTTTTTCTGTGTCTGGCTGTTTTCAGAATCTTCTCCTTCATATTAAATTTAGTGAAGTTAACTATGATGTGCCTGGGGGATGTCTTATTTGGGTTGAGTCATGCTGGGGTTCTAAAACTGTCTGGTATCTTAATTTTAGAGTCTCTTGTCATGTCTGGAAAGTTCTCTTTTATAATCTCAAGAAGAGGGGACTCTGTGTCTTGTGAAGGCATTTCATTGCTTTCAGGTATCCCTATAAAATGAATATTGGTTTTCTTTGAGTTATCCCAGAGCTCTCTGAGAGAATAATCCGTGTTTGCCTTCCATTTCTCTTCCTCTTTGAGCATTTGGGAGCATTTGAAAGCTCTGTCTTCAATGTCAGGAATCCTTTCTTCTGCCTGCTCTATTCTGTTACTGAGGGATTCTACTGTATTTCTCAGATCTTTGAGGGCTGCAACTTCTTGTCTCAATGTGTCAAAATCTTTGGTCATTTTGTACTTGAATTGGTTGAATTCTTGGGTGAATTCTTGAGACATCTTTTGGATTACTGCTTGAAATTCTAGTTCCATCTTTTCCTCCGTTCTGTTGATCTTATTTGCTATCCAGATTCTAAATTCGATTTCTGACATCTCAGCCATTTGTTTATGCATGGGATCTTGTGCTGTGTCTGCCTTATCATTCTTTGGGTGAGTTGATCTACTCTGATTATTCATATTGCCAGAGTTTTTCCATTCATTCTGCCTCATGATTGTTTCTCCCTGTTTTCTCTGGCCATCCTCAAGGTTGGAGAGGTGTCTCTCCAAGATTGGACCCCATCAGGATCACTCTATTGTTGCTGTATATTTACAAAAAGTGATCTTGTGTAGCTCCTCTGAGGCTGCCCCAACTAGGGAGTTTTGGCTGTGGGAGCAACTCTGGAGTGCAGTGTGGTACACACGGATGCAGCAGGAAGGCTGGGGAAGGTGCACACGGTTCTGGGACTGCCTGGAACCCAGTGACGTTGGCAAAGAGAGCCCGTGGCTCCAGCAGTCTCTGGTTAGGTGTAGGGCTCAGCAAAAAAAGGTAGGGAGGGCACCGGAAGTAGGATATGAGGTCGTGTGGCCCCCTAAGTCCCTGGCAAGATGGGAGGATCTGGTTTGGAGGCATGGAGGGCGGGAGTGGGGAAGGAAGCCTGTTGTGCAGTTCCCGGAGCCCCTGGCTAGGGCAGTGCTGGCTGGGAAGGGCTTGGTGCCCAGGGGGCACTGCCCGGGTGGAGGTTGCACATGCTTGGCAGATTCTATGGCAGAGGGTAGTCCTGCCTGACCTGGCGGCCCCGCTGGGGGGTCACACGCACTCAGTGGAATCTCTGGTAGCAGGCGCTGCCACCCTCCTGGGCAGCCAGCCCTCTGGGGTCACATGCACTTGGTGGAGACTCTGGTGGTGGGCCGACCTGCCTGCCCAGGCAGCCCAGCCCTCTTGGGTGTTGCATGCACTCGGTGGAGACTGTGGCAGACAGCAGTGCCACCTGCCCAAGTGGCCTGGTCCGCAGGGGACTCACGTGCACTCAGCAGAGTCTCTGGGGGCGGGCAATCCCGCCTGTCCTGGTGGCTGGCCTTCATGAGGGTCACACACTCTTGGTGGAGTCTCTGACAGCGGGTGGTGCCTCCAGGCAGCCCATCCGTCTGGGGGGCTCCCCACACACTTGCAGAGTCTCTGGCAGTGGGAAGTCCCACTTGCTCTGGGGGTTTGCATGTGCTCTGCAGAGACTCTGGCGGTGGGTGGACCTGCCTGCCCTGGCGTCCCGGCCCACTGGGGGGTTGCTGGCGCTCGTCAGAGTCTTGGCTGCATGGGTGGTTGTGTGGGGAAGCTCGGTGCAGCCCCCAGAGTCTCTTGTGGGGCAAGGCACTTGGTCCGGCCAACAAGGAGTGGGGTCACTGCTTGAGAACCTCCTCTCACAGTCTCAGCAGGGGATAGACTTCTGTTTCATCAGATAAAGGGTGAGGGTGCACTGGAAGTTCAGAATGGCAGGGAAAACTTTAGTTACATTTTTCTGCCCAGCAAGAGAGTGTTCAGAGGAACACTCAGGGGAAGCAGTATCTCTCAGGGGAAGCAGTTCCCACTTCCCACTGCACTCTCCCATGGGGTGAGATAAGAGGTCCACAGTTCACGGCTCATCTGTAAAAACCCACAGGAGCAAATGAAGAGAAAAAAGAGAGGAAAAAAACAAAAAAAAAAGAGACCACAGCTTTCTTGAGGGAGGGGATGGGTAGTTTTCCTTTCAGATGAATTTTGTACCTGAAGCTTTCTTTCTTGGAGTCACAGCTTGCCTCGGCAGAGGTGACCAGCACTTATCACTTCTCTCTCAGCTGGGCTCCCAGTCTTCTGCTTAATTGGGCATTTTCTGAACACTATCCTTCCCTTTGGATAGGAGCCTCTTATGGAAGCTGCTTCCAGTCGGCCACCTTGCCCCTCCCCCTCCCAAAGAGTTGGTTTTTTGAAAAGGTCAATAAAATAGATAAATCTTTGGCTAACCCAACCATAAGTAGAAGAGTAAAATCCCTAATTTCATCAATCAGAAATGTTAAAGACCAAATAACAACAGATTCCTCAGAAATTCAACAAATCCTTAATGAGTGTTACATAAAACTCTATTCTCTGTGGTTGGCTGTCTTCATTTTCTGCCTCCGTAGAAGATGGAGGGTTCCAGGACTTTACTCGTGAATGATGTATATAGGAATCGACTCCTATAACTTTAACAGTAGAAGAAGACAAGATAACAGGAGGCAGATGCCTTTTGATGAATTAATTGGTAGGATTGAACTGGGCTTTACAGCTCTATGATAATCACATTGTTTTGCATTAGTATGAATGATATGCAGCCATATAGACGGAGCAACTTACACCAAAATAGATGCCCACCAAAATACACCCATAATGGTGAGTATTGTCTTTGAACCAAGCAACACTTTGTGTGGATAATAATAATTACTACATTAGAACTTCCACTAGACTCTCTCCAGGGTCTGCAATTAGAGTCAAGCTCAACTCAATTCTTTGGATTTATTTATTTAATACCATCACTGGTATCAGAGGGCCCAGTTCAGAGCAGGTATTGACCGTAGGTTGTATGTAATTGTGTTATTGCCTATGATTAAATTACCAAATAATTCTCAGATGATTTCTTAGCCAAATAAATAACACCAAATAATTCTGAGATAATTTCTTTCTGCTGGAAAACAAATCTCAGGATTTTATGAAGTACAAAATATTTCAGTGTCCAATAATTGCAATTGATGGCAGTCAACTTATCTGGGACTTCGAGATTTTCTCAGTGTATTTTCTTCACGGACTCAGCTCTAAAAGCATCAAGCAAATAAAATTACAGTATATTAGAAAAGGCGAACTTCGATTATCACTTGACAAAAATTCAATAAGGTGCATCTGCTACCCATTGTGTATAACTTTAACCAACTTGTATAATGTTTATATCAGATATTATATCTAGAAATATAATGATGTAATATATTCTGGAAACATAAAATAGTCTAAATCAGAGGGGGCCCTTCTGGAAATTTTAGCCTACCATCTGTTTTTGTGGGGATATGAGCTAAGAATGGTTTTTACATCTGTAGGTGTTTAAAAGGCACCTAAAGAATAGCACTAATTTTTGACACAAGAAAATTACAAGAAATTCTAATTTTTGTACATAAAGTTGTATTGGAACACAGCCATGCTTATTCATGTACGTGTCTGTAGCTACTCCCGTACAATAATCAGAGTTGAGCTGTTGCAACAAAGACCTTACGGCCCGCAAAACTTAAACTGTTTACACTATGGCTCTTTACAGAAAAAGTTTGCTGACCCCTGGTCTAAATATGCTATTTTGTAATTATGTAGTACTTTTCCTCCCAAAGATTGGCATAAACAACTCTTTGGGCCACTTTACAATCTTGGGGTTTGGCAAGTCATCAACCAGCACATTAATAGTCCTCCCAAGGCCACAAGACAGAGAATGGACAATTAGACAACAGTCATCTGTGTAGGACATAATGGCAATAATCATTCCGAATTTCCTGAGTGCAGTAAGAGGAGCTCCTGAAAGCACACTTTGATTAGAGGTCTTTCAGCTCTGCTTGGAGAAGGGATCTTATTTAACCAACTTGTTGAGTATGCTTTAGGAATAATATTGCTGGTCATAGACAAAGAAAATAGAGTTGTATTTCCTTAGAACCCAGAACAAAAGTTGATAGATGAATAACTGTTTTCTTCTTCTTTATTATTCAGAAGCCAGCTTGTATAGCTGAACTTTGTCTTGTGTATTCAACTGTTTTTTAGTGTTTAGTAGCTTAATTACAAGCAAAAAAAAAAAAAAAAAAAGAAAAGAAGTTCTTGCATGAAACTAGCCATGGAAGTCTGTGCACAGAGGCTGTTCATTTTCTGAACTTGACTCTGTCCTGAGAGCTTTTTGCTATAAATTCTACACTAGCTTGCACTTTGTGTTTTTGCTTCAATGCACTGATGTTGGTCAGCATCACTGGGCATTGAACATGGGGTGAAATGTCCCCACTTACTAAAAAGAAGCCACAGATCCATTAAGAACACAGAAAAAAAAGTCTCCTTTGGATTTGACCAAGTCAGAATAATCTGTATGACTTGCTAAGGGAAAGTCCAGAAATGGTGTTTTCCTAATAAAACTTATTTTCAATTACTGCATTTTATTGGAAATGTCTAACATTGCTATTGGCTGACCCATCTCTTTCAAACAGATGTGATTTTGTGTTTTCATAATTATTGGATTCAGAAGCACCTTCATGAAGTAAAGACTTTTTTTTTAATATCATGGCTGTGGAGCTTTTGCTTCTTTTGATGGCATTAAAGACTGTTTAGGCAGCCAGGGAACTAGTTAAGCTCAAAAAGCCTAAAAAAGCAGAGCAGAAATGGCAATTTCTCTAATGCTTCAATTTCAAGAGACATTTGAAGAGAATTTCAAGAGACATTTGCTACCACTGTGCTCATCTCTGACTCACAACATCAGTGCAGTCTTCAATACAGAATTTTATATTCCTCTAAAAAGCATGATTTTGCCTTTGTGGTTTCTTTCTCTTCTCCCTTCATTTTCTTACTTTTCCCTTCTGTCTTTCTTTTTCCTTTCTTTTATCTTTCCTTCTTTATTCTCTTTATTTCTCTATTCTTTTCTTCATGTGTGCAAAAAGTTCACTTTCTTTTCCTCTTTAGATCGTCTTTTCCTAGGCAGTAATATAGATCCAGATTTCAGTTTAATTGTACGAAGTATTGTGTACTTGATAGTCAAATCCACTATCACCGCTCCATGCAGACAGGAGACCATCAAAAAACCAAATATAGGCACATTCTAGTTGTGACCAAGTAGAAGTGTTTAAGAAAACCTTCATGTATCTTACCTCATTTCATCTTGATGTCTTTCCTTGCCTGTTGCCCCTGATCGTTCTTTGCCCTATTCAGTTTTCACTTGGTTCCTTCCCCCACTCTGTTCTTTCTTCTCTCTAGTTTCGCCATTCCTTTTTGTATGACAGTGCAATTGTGTATTAGTTTTCTACTGCTGCATAGCATACTGCCCCAAACTTAAGGGCTTAAAACAACATCCCATTTATATCTTGCAGTTCTGTAGATTGGAAGTCTGGGTGGGCTTGACTGAGTTCTCTGCTTAGGGTTTCGTAACTCTGAGTGCTTATCTTGAGGCTCCGCAGAAGAATCTGCCTCCAAGATCATTTAGGTTGTTGGGCAAATTTACCGCCTTGCAGTTGTGGGACTGAGGTCCCTATTTTCTTGTGAGTTGTTGGCTGGGTCCTTTCTTTCTTTCTTTCTTTCTGCCTGTCTGCCTTCCTTCCTTCCTTCCTTCCTTTCCTTTCCTTTTCTTTTCTTTCTTTCTTTTTATTGAGACAAAGTCTCACTTTGTTGCCCTCAGTAGACTGCCGTGGTGTCAGCTCACAGCAACTTCAAACTCTTGGACTCAAGTGATTCTCTTGCCTCAGCCTCCCTAGCAGCTGGGACTACAGGTGCCTGCCACAATGCCTGGCTTTTGTTGTTGTTGTTGTTGTTTGTTTGTTAGTTTAGCAGGCCTGGGTCAGGTTCAAACCCAGCAGCCCCGAGCATGTAGCTGGCATCCTAACCCCTGAGATATGGACACTCAGCCCCTCTTTAAATTCTTAATAGACACTCTCAGGTCCTTGCCTGAGGAGGCCCATGCTATCCTAGTAACGCTTCCCTCACAAGAATATACCTCACAATGTGATCTATTTGATTTTTTTTCCAGCTACCAGTTGGAGAAAATACTCAGCTTTCAGAGGGCTCATGTGATTCGATAAGGCCTATTGGGATAATATCTATATGATACAGTTAACTAGCATATAAACTTATTTACAATTGCAGTATTTCTTTTAAAAAAAGAAATACCTTGTATTTACCTATACAAGGTAACATATAGACTAACACAAGTAGGTGGAAGACATGGAGGTCATTTTAGTGTTCTGCCTACTCTAAATAGTAACACTTTTTTCTCATCATTTCTGGGACAGTTTAGGACAATAGTGACCGGTGAAAATTGACCCCATCTTTTATGCATAAGGAAACCCACTAAAATCTTCAGTAACAGCTGAATTAGACATTATCAGATAAATGAAACTAGGACAAGACTTTATGAGTCTTTCTAAAGAGTTTCCTTGGCTACACCATGATGCTATTTTTCTTATGGAAATTATAAATATAGAACTGTTGTGAACCACTGTGGAAAAGGGGAGCGAACCAGAGTGGAACTGGTGGGGAATGAGGAAAATACAGCACAAGAGAAGGCACAGAGACCAAAGATGGGATCAGGAGGACTGACTGAGCTGATGACTACAGCCAGCACCAAAGCACAAAATCAGCTTTATTTTATAATATCTGTATGGGGTTGTCCAGGGGGAAGTGTAGCATAGATAGTATGGGGAAATAGCATAAACAAAAGGCATATTTTTGGTCTTACAGGACAATTGGAAAATGTAAAGGAGTTCAATAAAGACAAATCATCTTGTTAATGGTTTCTACTGAACTTCTTTAACATATGACAAGAAGTAAGAAGGGAAAGTTCACCACGATCTCAGCATAGTTGACAAAACAAAAGAAGAACTATGTGACTAGAAACATCAGTGGTTTCTACTGAACTTTGTTAGCATATGACTAGGAGAAGGGAGGGAAAGATTACAAGGATCTCTGCATAGTTAACTAGACAAAGAAAGAGCTACAAGACTTTTGGCATAGGGAGCATGAAGAAAGGAACATGGTGGTTTTGGGAATGAAGGAGAAGCAGCTGGGGGTTCATTCCCTGAATATTCCCCAGGCTGTGGGGGCCCTGCCTCCTTACAGCCTGCTCTCCACATAGAACTCCATTTTTTTTTCCCAATTTTTAACTTCAACACTTATCAAAGACAGCCATTAGTAATTAAGGGCTGAAAGGTGGGGGTGGGGGGGGATCTTTGAGAGGGGCTTCCTGTTATTCTCTATTAAGAGTTGTTTTGAGTTAATTTGTGCCCTCCAAAAATTCATATGCCGAAGTCTTAACCCTCAGTGCTTCAGAGTGTGACCTTATTTGGAAATAAGGTGAATGCAGATGTAATTATTTAAGATGAGGTCACCCTGGAGAAGGGTGGACCCCTGATCTGACATGACTGGTGTCCTTATAAAAGGTGAATTTAGAGAGAGACACAGGGAGAACATCATTTGAAGATGAAGGCAAGAATTATAACTATACTTCTATAAACCCAGGAAGGACAAGATTGCAAGCAAAATACCAGAAATGAGGGGAGAGGCATGGAACAGATTCTTTCTGGTAGACCTCAGGAGGAAACAGATTTGCTGACACCTTGATCTTGGACTTTGATCTCCAAAAGTGTGAGACAAAATATTTCTGTTGCTTATGCCACCCCATTTATAGCACTTTGTTATGGCACTAATGTGAGAATCTATCAAAGTGGTCTACCTTTCAAAGCCATATCCTATTACATACAAAGTGACATTTTGAATAGGTGGTATCTGATTTCTAATAGATGATTGACAAGTAGTAAAACAATTTTGAACGTTAAAGACATTTGACTTTGTTAAAAGCATATCCTAATTTTTAATACATTTTAACACATGCTAATACATTAAATAGTATAATATTAAGTAATACAAATATAAAAGTATATTAACATCTAATATACTTAATCTACTGAAAGTATATTAACATCTAATATGCTAATAAGTAAGCAACTAGGGTTCACTCTTGCATCTCAGTTCTGGTGCAGTGGCAAGTTTGTAGCAGGTACTCAATGAACGGTCATGGAATGACAGAACATGGAAGAGGAAAGTTGATACAGGTCCATGGAAAGCTCCAAAGAAACAAACAAATTAAACAAAAAAATGTTTTAAATTCAAAAGCAAATGTTTTAAATGTATGGGCCTTCTTAGGGAAATCCTGAATTTATCAGATTACTCATTCAGCAAATATTGGTCACACATCATGACCTTCCAGATGCACTACTGGGAAGTGGAGGTAGAGTGGTGAATGAGAGAGACCCAGAGCCTAGACTTACTAGGTTTGGTGGATAAGATGATAACAAGGATACATTAGCAGATATTTATAATTATAAATTCTCTTAAGTGCTGTGAAGGAAAGAAGATATTCCATTCATGCTCTCTGTCTTAGTTTAGGCTACCATAAGAAAATGCTATAGATTGGGTTGGCTTCAACAATAGAAATTAATTTTGTTATATTTCTGGAGGTTGGGAGTCTCAGCTCAGGGTGTCAATGGGGGGGTTCCGGGGAGCACTCTCTTCCTGGCTTGCAGAGGGCCACATTCTCACTGTGTCTGTCCTTTGTGTGGAGGGAGAGAGGGCTCTGATGTTATTTTCTTTTGTTTCTTTGAGACAGTCTCACTGTGTCACCCTAGCTAGAATGCCATAGAATTACAGCTCATAGCAACCTCAAATTCTGGGCTTAAGTGATTCTCTTGCCTCAGCCTCCCAAGTAGGAGCCTCCCAAGTAGCCCACCACAACACCCAGCTATCTTTCTGTTGCAGTTGTCATTGTTGCTTAGCTGGCCTGGGCTGGGTTTGAACCCACCAGCCTCGATATATGTGGCTGGTGCCATAACCACTGTGCTATGGGGACCAAGCCTAATGTCTCTTTCTTTTCTTTTTTAAGAACACTGGCCCTATAGGATCAGGGTCCACCCTTTGACCTCATGTAACCTTTATCACCTCTTCACAGGCTCATTCTTCAAATGTAGTTACATTGGGGACTAGGGGTTCAACATACGAATTTTAGGAGGACACACATACTCAGTCCATAATGCTGCCCTTCAAACTGTTTTCCCAAAGAACAACCGGGGTGATTCTTTTTTTCTTTTTTTTTTTTAAGTCTCTATCTAAAAATATGGAACGCTTCACGAATTTGCATGTCATCCTTGCACAGGGCCATGCTAATCTCCGTATCATTCCAATTTTAGTATATGTGCAGCCGCAGCCAGCACTGGAGCGATGCTTTCTGTATAACAAGGCGAAACACATCACCTTCTACCTCAAAACGTCCAAGGGCGTTGCATTTTACTCAGAGTGAGAGCCAAAGGCTCTACTCAGACATCTGAGGCCCTACTGCATTTGATACCATGTTTACTTTTCTGGCTTCATCTCTGGAAACTGTGCCCCAGCTCCGTCCACCTCAGTGTCTGTAGCCCTGGCCTTCCTCAAGCGTTCCAGGCCTTCTCCCTCCTCGAGCTCTGTGCACCTGCAGCTCCCTTCACCTGAAACACTGTCTCCTTGGATAACCACGTGGCTCGACCCTCTCCTCCTTGACATCTTTTCTCCTACGTCACCCTCACAGAGAGACTTGCCACAGCCATTCTAAAACTAAATATCTCCGTGTTTTTGATACGCACATTACTTACTTACATTTTACATATTGTCTTCTCTGACTAAAAGGTCAGCTTCATGAAGGCATACATGTTTTTTTCTGTTTTGTTCACTGTGATAACCACAGTATTTAAAACAGTTTTCTTGAGATATACCAAGTACACACCAAAAAATTTGTTAAATGAGTGATTCAATAAGTTTAACAGTATCTATGAGAGGGACAAGTGGATGAGATAGAACGAGGTTGATAAAGAAAGACCTGTCTCAGGAGATGACTGCATCCATGGGGAAAGTTGGGATGAATACGGGGAGGGATGATGAGTTTTAGGAAGAGGGAAAAGTTTGTGTTCTGAGCTAGGAAAGAGTTTGGCATGGTTTGAAAAGGTAAAGAAGGGGAGTGTGCTTGGAACGTATGAAGGAAGGATAAAAGGGCTAAAAGTGAGTTGGGAGAGGTAGGCAGGGGCCACTTATAGAGCACCTTATGGGCCGTGCTAAGGAATTTTTTCCTTTGAGCACTGGGGAGTGCACTATAAGTCTAAGCAGGGGAGGGATACAGTCTGTTGCAGTATTTTAAAAACAACACAAGTCTATATGAAGAGAAAGAATTTCAAGGTGGGTGAGAATGGAAGCAGAGCAGAGGTAACAATCCAGATGAGAGATGATGGTAACTGGGGCTCGAGCTGTTCTCTCCACAGGCAGCTTTGACTATCTCTACCTGGTATCAATTTTCTGACCATTTTCTGGCAAGGGCATATAGTCTATGCCATTTCTCTTGATCAGCCACCATTCCTTGGGTTCAGCACGAGGATGGTTGAAGCTTAATGACCATTGTAGACTTTTATAATATTTATTTTCCCAGATGTTCTGTTCCCCATATTTTTTGTAACCCTCATGGGAGCTAATCTACTGGGTAACCCTAATGAGGCTGAGGATTTTCTTTTTTTTGAACTGGTGCTCTCCAATTATCGTATATGTTTTACCTTGCTGTATGTTTTTTTTTATAGTTTTTTATTATTAAATCATAGCTGTGTACATTAGTGCAATCAAGGGGTACAATGTGCTGGTTTCATATGCAATCTGAAATATTTTCATCAAACTGTTTAATATAGCCTTTATGGCATTTTCTTGGTTATTGTATGAAGACATTTGTATTCTGCATTTAGTAAGGTTCGCCTGTACACTTCTAACATGCATGGTAGGTGTGGCCCCACCAATTACCCTCCTCCACTCCAACCTCACCCCTCCCCTCCCCTCCCTTGCCCATTTCCCCATATTCTTGTGCTATAGTTGAGTTATAGCCTTCATATGAAACCTATAAATTGGCTTCATAGTAGGGAAGAGTACTATGGGATACTTTTTCTTCCATTCTTGAGATACTTTGCTAAGAAGAATATGTGGAATGTGATTATGCAACTGGAGGAGAATCAATCAGATGCCCATTTTCTGGACATTTATTGGGCACATCCAGAGTTCCCCAAAGTATCCTAGAAAAATTTGCAAATCTTTGGTAATTCTGCTCTCTTGATAGACTTTGCTTAAAAATTAAATCAAACATTACAGTCACTAAAAGAAAGAGCAATTATTAAAGACAGTAAGCAACATAAAGAATACGGAATATTCCTTTTGGTTTGTGTTCAAGGCCCAGGACTGTGCACCAATAGGTCCAGTCAATGACAACAGGGATGTTCCTCATTTTCAAGGGCCGTAGGCATCTGAGTTAGAGTTATTAGAAGAGGGAATGAATGAGTCACGGACAGTACTAGAAAGGAAAGGGGTAATGCAATACTAAAAGCATTCTAAGGACTCTTTTAAAGATCTTTGCAACTGTGGATATCAAAGGCATTTCCAACTTCTCTGTGACTGGTCCTGACTGTTCCAGCTGAGGAGAGAGGTAGCTTATGACAGTAGAGGTTCTGAGGATAACAAAGTTGAGTTCTCCAAAGTCTTTTTGGCCTGTTTTTAAAATTTTAATAAATATGGAACACAATCCATCTATTCTAGGACAGAACTAACATTTTATTTGGATGTAATACAGTGTACAATGGCAACTGTTTTTATAATTTCGGTTAGACAGGAGTTACTGAATCTTGCTATTATATGGGGTCAGAAAATGGATTATAGATACTACTGCTGAAACTTAACATCTAGAAATAATCGACCCAAGGGCAGTGGACCACAGTTGGGAGCAATGTTAACCAGCTCATGCACTGATATAAAAATGTGTGTGAGTAAAATGCCTGAGGACATTGCCTTGGTGTATGACATCATTGACTAGACCTACAGGTGCACAGGTGCCTGGGCCTTGAACACAGACTGAAAAGAATATCCTATATTCTTTATGTTACTTACATATGTCTTCAATAACTGCTGCTCTTTCTTTTAGTGACTGTAATGTTCAATTTAATTTTTAAGCAAAGTCTATCAAGAGAGAAGAATTACCAAAGATTTGCAAGTTTTGCTAGGAGGCATTAGGGAACTGCTATCTCCAGGCATGCCCGACTGGCAGAAAATTTGGAAAGTGGGTTTAAGTGGCTCTCAACAGCATCTCACTATTAATAAGGATTGTGGTTGAGACCTCATGACAGGCCACGTTGTCTTTGGGGACTGTATGCTTCAGAACGTGGTCAGTTTTTGCCCCATATCCTCAATGTGGCATGCAGGCCCTAGCCATATTTAAGTTATTTTAATTAAGCAGAATTTGCCAAGAGAACACTGTACCTCTGCCTATAGACTTTATACTGTGTGTCCAGATCCTCCTCAGGTGTGTATTTTCACCAATGTGTGGAAATGTACTTAATTGCACTGTATTAAGTTTCAATGTAATATGCAAATACTATAGTGATAGTGTCTTTCACAGGCAGGTGGAGCTGGTACGTCTTTTAGGGCATATCATGTAGTGGTTAAAACTCTGGAGTCCATCTGTCTGGGTTCAAATACCTCATTCATCTCTCATTATCTCTGTGACCCTGACCAAGTTGTTTGATTGCATGTGCCTCGGTTTCCTCATTTTTAAAATGGCAATCCTGATGGTAATTTCCATGTAGGGGGTGCTCACATCACAGAGTTGGGAGGATTAAGTAAACTGATTCATGTGAAAGTGCTTAGAAGTGTCCTGAGAGCATAGCAAGCTCTTAGTGGATGTCAGTTTTTATGATGCAGCATGGAGCGTGACAGGGTCCAAATGAGATCAGAGGCCTAATGTAATGTCATTTCAGCACAATGAAAGAGTGAGTGTTCCCTGGAATATGTGGTGATGGCTCTGCAGGAATTTAAGAGAGCCCATGTATGGTCTTAGTCACTGACAAGGGACTAAAAGACGAGCAGGGCAGGATGCTGGCATTGTGAAACACTCTTTTTCTATAGCAGTGATTGCTTTCCAAGGTACTGCCCCCTTAGGGCTGTTTTGAGACTTCAACTCTATTCCAGAGTCCCACAAAATTGTGGTAAGTTTTTAAAATTGTGCTAAAAACAAAGAAAGATTATGGTTGATTGCTTCATGCCTTCTTCAGGTACTTCCACCTGACTTTTCATATGACTCAGCACTCACACTCTCCTGTTGCTTGCTGGTAAATTCCTCATTAGCTGATTGGCCCATTTATCTAACAAACTTTTTGAATGTGTAATAATAATAGATAATGATAGTAAATGTATACCCTGTGCCAAGAACTGTGAAAGACACTTAAAAGCAAATCTTTCTTCTTCTTCAGAATGATATTTGCAGGAAGCAATGATTATGCCTGTTTACAGGTTAGGCTGAAGGAAGTGCCCATATTTTATCCAAAGTCACATAGCTTGCAAAATTTGAACTTAGGCGCAGGGCTTAAGCTGTTGCGCTGTGTTAAGCGACTGCCTTCCATCTTATTAGTCCCAGAGTCAGGTGCTGGTGAAATAAAAATAAATGAGACAAAGACCCTCAATTTTAAAGTCAGTTTGGGTCATTGATCATATAAAAAGAAAGACACCAGCAGCGGGGGTGAGTATTAACATAATGTTCAGATTGGTAAAAGCATGGCAAACGCATAGTAACTAATTGCTTTTCCCCCAAGCTTTCATCCACATCTTGCCTTTTTTCCTTTTTATTCTCTCCTATTAAGACTTGCTTATTTCATGTTCCATTGGTTAGGGCTCTGATTTCAGAGAGGGAGTTGATGTATCATTGGGTATAGGGCTACAATGTACTAGAATGCTGTGTCCCAGATAATTTCCAGAGTCTTTTCACAGGTGGCATCTTACCTGAAGACAGACTTAAGTAGCATCTCAGGTGCAGCAGAAGAGCTGGGAGGGTTATGGGGGGGATAATCTTTGAGCATTCATTACATCAGACCTTGTGGACTATACTCTATGTGACAACTCTGCATTGGGGCCCTTTTTTTGTGCAAAGGAGGAGGCTCCCCTACCCCAATATTATTTTCCTACTTCTACTTTTTCCCTACCTGAGTTCCTGAGTTCAGCCTTGAAGGAAAGGAAGACAGAAAGCCTCAATATTTCATAAAAGTGGACCATTTGATTTTGGAGTCACATCTGGCACTCTGACCAGGAAATCTTTTGGAAAAAAAAAAAAGTTCTTGGTATTTCCTGCTTCTTTGCAGATAATGAATTCAGAAAAGGATGACCTCCTCCAACCAAACTTAAAAAAAATGTTTACCTACCCTTCTGTTTTCCAATCCAAACTGGTATGATAACATTCAGGAGGTCAACATTTGAAAATGGTTTTTGAAAAAGAAAACCACCCACACTCAAAAAACTATTTTCCTTCCTAGTAAATGTAATTTTAAATTTCAAAGGCAGGATTTAGGTCAGTGGTTTGGGTCATTTTTTATTTTACCCAAACTGGGCCACCCTTCCCGTATTGTGCAATCCAGAGGAATCAGAAAGATGTCAGGTAATAAAAATCCAGCAAGGGAGAGAAAAAAAAAAGAGAGAAGTTGGAACATATTCTTCCCAAAGTTGCATGCCCTTAAATTCTGCTGACTTCAGAATTTGTGCATTCGTTGTGAAGGGCAGAATCTGGTCCATTGGTTTTATTATCATTGAAGAAGAGGAGATTTTTCTCACTGTAAAATGGAAAAAATATAATTTATGATTCAGACCCAGGCTGACAAGCTGAACAAGAGATGGAAACTTACCTCCTGTGGCTTTTGAGTACAATGACATGCAAGTGACAGGAGGCCAGGAGCACCCACACGTGACCGAGAGGTACTCGGGTCCACTGTGACCTTTCCTCTCCTGCAGCATCCAAGGCATGTGGCATGTGGGTGCCTTCTCCAACAGGATGTGCAAGTGAAGTCTGTTATGACAGGGAAGCAAGATATGTGGCGGGGCTGACTGGACAAGTGACCTTTTCAATTTGTCAGTCTCTGTTATCCTCATAAATCATTTCAATGCAAGGTAGGAGCCAAGAAGACTAGTTTTCACCCCATACACAAAGCTTTGGCTTGCCAGTGTTGACACTTAACCTGGACTAATAACCTTTGAAGGACGATAAAAATATGGATGAGAGGGGAAAATGATAGTCCTTTGAAAACATTTTGCCATTTTCCTTCTTTATTACTCCAAAATTGCTGTATTCACATTCAAGTTTATACACTTTTTACTGCCTACATTTACTTGACCCTTTGATTTCATATAAATGTACTACTTGTCTGTATTAAGTGCCCCAGTGCTCTGGTCCTTTGGTTGCCCAATGAATATATTTCAGATATGACTAAAATGATTCCAATTAATTGATGTGTATGTTGTTAGTATTTGTATTGCTCTTAACATATAGACTCCCTAACAAATTGACTTTAGTGAATATGTTTCTCTTAATCATGCCAAATTTCTCTTTGTATTTATTCAACAAACATCACCCGCTACTTGGTACCTAATAGACATTCAATTAATGTTTGTTAAGTAGTTGAATAGCTTTTTATTCATGAAAGATGTTATATTTAAGCTGGTTTTCAATAAATGAATGAAATTAAATAACTGTTTGGTGATGGGGGAAAGAAATAAAAAAGGCAGAGGGGTAGGAAAGTACAAGACATGTGTTGCAGTGTGGACCCAATGCCTGGTCCTGGGAAGGCAATTAACAAATGAGTAATAGTGTTAGGCAGTGATCAAAGAAAAATGAAGAAGTTATATCTCCTCCACAGTGCTTAAAATCTAACAAAGGAATTAGAATTATAAACAAGTCATGATACATTTATTTGTTCAATAAATATTTGCTGAGTACCTACTATGTTAGTCAATGTTCTCCAGAGAAAGAGAGCAAATAGAATCTCTTTCTCTTGATGCAGATATGTAAAGTGGGATTATGGGAGGTGGTAAAATAGGATGCAGATCCAGGGAAGAATTGTTGATGCAGCCATAGGGGATCTGTGGGTTCTTTTCTTTCTTTTTTTTTTTTCTTGAGACAGAGTCTCACTCTGTTACCCTGGATAGAGTGCCATGGTGTCATTGTAGCTCATAGTAACCTCAAACTCAGGTTCAAGAAATCATCTTGCCTCAGTTTTTCTATTTTTAGTAGAGATGGGGGGGTCTTGCTCTTGCTCAGGATGGACTCAATCCTGTGAGCTCAAGCAATCCACTTGCCTCAGCTCCCACAGTGAGCCACTGGGATTACAGGTGTGAGCCACCACACCCTGGCTTCCATGTTTTTTTTCTTAAGACCTTTGACTGATTGAATGAGGTCCACTAACATTATGGAGGGTCACTTGTTTTACTCAAAATCCATTGATTTAAATGTTAATCTCCTCTAAAAAATACCTTCAGAGAGACAGACTGATATTTGACCAAATATCTGGTTACTGTGGCCTGGCTGAGGTGACACATAAAATTAACCATCCTACCTACTAAGTGGCAGCCCTTGTTCTGGTATGAGACATATAGCAGTGAACAAGATTGATGGAAAAAGTCCCTGTGATTTTTTTATAAGAAATATGTAAAATTTATATTATTCCATATGGTAAATATTATGGAGAAAAATAAAGACAAAGGGAGAAAGTGAGCTACAATTTTAAATAACAATCAGAGAAGTCCTCATTGAGAAGTTTCCATTTGAGTTAAGACCTTAAAGAGGTAAGGAGGTGACTATACAGATATCTGGGAAAGGAATAATCCAGGAGGAAAGAAAAGCAAGTGTAAACTTTAGGCAGGGGTTGCCTGTTGTATTTGAGAATCATCTTTTGGTAATTGCTTTACTACATATAAAATATAAGCAAGCCATGTTACATAGGTAGTAAGTAGAGCTAACTATTGAAGTACTGTGGAAGAAGAGATTATTTCCAACTGGCACATCCTTGGAATACATCCCAATGCCTGGTACATAATAGATACTTAATTCATGCTTTCTGAATTAATTAATGGTATCTTATTATAGGGGATACCTCCTTTACCCCTGGAAGGTGAACTGAAACATTAACTCACAATAAGGCAGATTGATAAGAGAAAGAGATCACAAATTTATTTACCCTGCACAGGGGCAGAATCACAGAGTGATTACCCAATACTCCACTGGGTTCCAGAAGTTTGAATAACCTCATCCTAGAGGGAGGTAGGAAATGAGGAATGGAGGTAATTCTGTTAAGGGGCAATAAATGATTACTAGGGAGGATGAATATATACTTGGGGGAATGAATGGATGGTGGGGGAACAGATTGATTTGTAAATGAGTCTCCTTGGAAATTAAAGTAACCTAAGAGACAGGTAGGTATCTTTAAAATGGGTTAAGTCAGATCTGGTTGCATTCTGGGATTACAGAAAGGGGAAGGAAAGATAATTGTTCTCCTTGATGGGTACATCTGGTTTTCATAGAGGTAGAGGGAAAGCCTCTTCCAATGCCTGTTGATTTTTAATAGACTTTCATTCGAATATTCTTAATATCAAGGAGTCATATTTTGAGGTGAAATTCCTTGAGCTCCTTCACGATCATAGATGATGCTATATTTCGTCTGGAATTGGAGGGATAGGCAGAATTAAGTGAATATGGAGGAAAGAGCAAGAAGGGAAGCAGAAGGGTACATGGTATTCAAATTTTTGTCATAGACACTTGTCCAGAATGACTGAGTCTTGAAGCCTGGGAATGAGGAAGTCTAAGAAAGGCAAGTCTTAAAAGGAAGTTTGAAATTAGACTATGAAAGGCTTTGTATCTGGGCTACAGAGTTTGCATATAATTTCATAGTCAGTTTTTAAATACAATTTTTTTTTTAAAGACAAAGTCTTACTTTATCACCCTTGGTAGAGTGCTATGGTGTTACAGCTTACAGCAACCTCCAACTCCTAGGCTTAAGCAATTCTCTTGACTCAGCCTCCCAAGTAGCTGGAACCTCAGGCACCTGCCAGAAAGCCTAGCTATTTTTTTTTTGTTGCAGTTTGGCTAGGGCCGGGTTTGAACCTGCCACCCTCAGTATATGGGGCTAGTGCCCTACCCACTGAGCAACAAGTGCCACCATAAATGTAAAATTTTTAAAGGACGGAAAAAGTGAAGTCATATTAAGGATTTAGAAAAGTATTAGCCAAAGGAAATTTATTTAAACACTTATTTTTAGGGTATTGGTAAGTATTACATGGAAAAATAATTTTAAATAAATTTGAAACACATTAGGTTAAACAATGTTAAAACAGTTTTGTTTGCAGTAACCCAAATAGCCTTGAATATGCCAATATGGATTATAAAACTCAAAGAGATAGAAGTAATACGCTACATTTACCAAATACTTCTGGCCACAGAATTTTTTTTTAATGGCACATCTAAAAGGACTAATGGTTAGTTCATTGCACACAGTTTACTGGAAAGTGTGTTTCAGGAAGACAATACTTGAGAGAGATGTATTGGACTGAAGGAGTGAAAAGAAGGAGTAAGAATGGAAAGTTGATAGATAATCACCGTTGGAGGTAGAAGGGTGTGAGCTGGGACTGTAGCAATACTATGGAATAAAGACTTTGAGAGGTAGAATTGCATGATTTGTCAATGAATTGGTTAGTGTTTGAGGGATGGGGTTCAGAAGTTATTAAAAGAAAAGAGTAGAAAAGTTTAATTCCTTGGAGAATGGGAAGATGGTGAAACCCTCTGAGATATAGATGTAAATTTGAGGAGGAAATGAATTTGAGAGGCTCATGAAAAATAAATTCTGCTTAATTTCTAAATATTTAGGTATCTTTCTGTTGATATGGTTTAGTTTCATTGTGGTCAGAAACTATATTTTATGTTTCAATTTTTAAAAATTTATTGACATTTATTAAGTCCCAAAGTATAGTTTTTCAAGGTTATTGTGTCATGTGACTAGAAAATAATGTACATTCTGTTGGGTGAAAGACCCCATTATGTCAATTTGACTAAGTTGGTGGATAGTGTTGTTCAAGTCTTCCTGTCTTTATTGATTTTCTGTTGACTTGTTCCATCAATTACTAAGAGAAGAGCATGGAACTGTCTAAATAAAATTGTACATTTGCTTTGTTCTTTAATTTCTTTTGGTTTTATGTATTTTGAAGCCTTGCTGTTGGGTGCAGTCACATTTATAGTTGTTATGCTTTTATGAAATGTTCCTATATATGTCTTAATATTCCTTGTGTTAAAGTATAGTTTGTCTGGTATTATTATAGCCACACTAATTGTCTTTTAATTAGTGTCTATGTGGTATATCTTTTCTTAATGTTTTAATTATTTACCTATCTATGTCTTTTATAGGTAAAATGGAGTCTTTTAGATAGACTGTAATTGAGTCTTGCTTTTATACAACACAACAAATTCAATAATTTTTGCCTTTTAAAATTGATTTTAGATTAATATGAGTGTACAAATGATTACATTATGTTGTTTGCATTTGTTAGGTAAAGTTCAAGTTGTAATTAAGCCCTCCACCCAGGGGATGTGTTGTATACCCTTACATTGTGCCCATTAGGTGAAAACTTATCAGCCCCCTCCCCCCTGCTCTCCCTAACTTGAATTTCATTTTGTTTTTTCTCATGTGGGGGTGTACTTGTTAATTTATTGCTTTCTTATTAGTATTGCATATGTGGGATACTTGCTTTTCCATTCTTGTTACACTTTACTAAGGAGAATGTTCTTCAAAACTATCCAGGTAAATATAAAACATGTAAAGTCTTCATCTTTTTTATGTATAATATTCCATGGTATACATATACCACAGTCTGTTAATCCATTCATGAGTTGATGGGCACTTTGGTTGATTCCACATCTTGGCAATTGTGAATTGACCTGTGATTAACATTCTAGTACAAATGTTTTTATGGTAAAGTGATTTTTTTCCTTTTGTGTAGATACCTAGTAATGAGAGTACAGGATCAAATTCAAGGCATATTTTTAGCTCTTTTATGATTCTCTGTATTTCTTTCTAAAGAGGCTATATTAGTTTACAGTCCCACAAGAAGTGTTTCCTTCTCTCCACATCCATGCCAGTATCTGTAGTTTTGGGACTTTGTGACATGATTTTGACTTTTAATTGGGGTATTCATACCATTTATATTGACTTTGTGACATGATTTTGACTTTTAATTGGGGTATTCATACCATTTATATTTATATTTATATTGATTGTTACATTCATACCATATCATGTGACATGACATTGACTTTTAATTGGGGTATTCGTACCATTATATTGGAGTATTCATGCCATTTATATTGGGGTATTCATACCATTTACATTGAATGAGAGTACAGGATCAAATTCAAGGTATATTTTTAGCTCTTTAATGATTCTCTGTATTTCCTTCTCTCCACATCCATGCCAGTATCTGTAGTTTTGGGACTTTGTGACATGATTTTGACTTTTAATTGGGGTATTCATACCATTTATATTGGGGCATATTTAAGTCTGATATACTTCCATTTATCTTCCATTTGCCCCATCTACTTTTAGTTCCCCCTTTCCTCTCTTTCTACCTTGTTTTTTATTCGATATTATTTCCACTGTGGACTTATTAGTTATACCTTTTTAAAATATTTTTCAAGATTGCCCTAAGGTTTAAAATATAAAGCTATGAATAACAACTTTAACTTTTAACAGTCTGCATTGAAATCATATTACAGTATTTTACATACTGTGTAAGAATCTTTCAAGACTATGCCTCATCTCATCTCTCCAATAATTTGTGATAGTGTTTTTATTCATTTTACTTCTTTATGTTATGAGTCATGCAAGACATTATTTTTGATTTAAATGGTTAACTATTTTTAAAGCAATTTTTAAACACAAAGCAACTTTTTAGAAAAAATATTCTGCTGCTCTTAATTTTTTGATGTGGGTTTATTTTTCCAACTCGTATCATACCTGTTTGGTAGAAAAATTTCCTCTAAATGTGTTTGAGCATGTAACTGTTGACAATTATTTCCACTTGCATTCATATGGAAAAAGACTTTGCTTTTCCTCATTATTGAAAGACATATTCTCTGAGTGTAGAATTTTGGGTGAACGTTTTTTTGTTCTGTTTATGTTTTTAAAGCTGTGACTCTAATGTCTTTGGACTTGAATAATTTCTAATGAAATGTCTGCTGTAATTCTTATCTTTGTTCTTCTATATGAACAAGTTTGGACAATTAAGTTTGTGAACTCATCCTAGAAAAAGTGCCACATACCTCGTTGCTGAATATCACTATGGTCACCAGATGGCCAAAAGGAGTACTTCAAAGTTTTTTTGCACTTTTTCTAGGACAAGTTCACAAAGTTAATCGTCTAACCTTGTATATTTCTTTTGTCTGTGGCTACCTCAAGATGGTCTTTTTACCTTTGCTTTTCATAAGTTAATATTTGACCATGATATGTATAAGACTGTCTTTTCACATTTATACTGTGTAGAATTCTTTGAGCTTAATCTATATATTGTTGGTTATCTCTTATTAGTTTTAAAACATTGTTAGCCATATGTCTTTAAAGATTTTTAATGCTCCATTCTCTCTCTTTGCCTTCTTTGACTTTAACACATTAACTTCCCTGGGAGGTATATTTACCTTACACTCGTTTTGAGCCTGGGACTTCATGAAGCATATATAACTCACACATCTCTTGCCCTATCTTGACCTAAAAAAAATCATGAAAAACACCATGGAAAACTGTTTTTTCTAATGCAGCAGTCTTTAATAATACTTACATTAGACTATTTGATATTATCCACCAGTTTTCAAATCCTCTGTTCTTGTCCTTTTTTTTGTCATTACACTGAGAATTTTATGAGAACGATGGTGTTCTTATTATGATGATATGGTCTGAGTATCTTTGTTTAACTTATTCCCTGTTCATATTCCCATTTGAGAAAGGAAAATAATGAGAAGGGTAACTCCTTGTCACAAGTGAAAATTCAGGTTTAATGTGCCAGGAACCTCAGGTATGTTTTATTTTTACTTTTTGTAAAGGAGAGACTGATTGAGTGAGTAAGCACCAGGATATTTTTCCATCAGGCTTTTCCTTACTTTTGGTGACTTATAGGATAGCTGGCCCTTTGCTCAGAGTGGTATGTCCTTGGGATGATTGAGCTTTGGAGTAATCAAGAAGCATGAAGAGTGGTGCATAAATTCCAGCCCCAGTAAAATCTCTGAGATGCTTCAAGCACAAGCCAAAAGTACCTTGCACTGCCATAATGCTTGTAACCTGTGCCCAATAGTCATAGCCTACTGAATGAAGCTGGGGCTCATCTGCAGTTGGTACCTTGCAGGGGCAATCAGTTCAGCTAAAAAATCCCAAGATACATCTTCAGTTAGGTTCCAGGTTTTCTAAGGAACATGAAAAATGAATTTGAAAACATGTGAGTGAAACTCACTATTATGGCAGTCTTCAGCTATATTTGAGAAATTCTGACAAACTTAATGGAAAAATTTAATTCATATGAGAGAAAATATAAAAAAAATGGAGAATAGTTCCAAGCAGTCTAAACTAGGAATATCAGAAAAAGAGTATAGATACATAACAGTAAAGTATAAAGAGAAGAAATTTTCATTGGATGGGCACTGAAGTCCTCAAGTTCAGACAAAGTAAACAAAAAGACATAGCACCTACAGTCAATATATCTTAGTTCTTAGAATGAAAACACCTGCAAACATTCAGGCACAGAAAACTAGTTGTATATGAATTATGTCTCTTTTACAATATTAATTTCTAGCAGATAATCCTCAGCTTTTGAGGAATAAAACCTAATTTAAGACTTCTATACTCAGTCAACCTGGTGTTCCTATCACATATATGGCGCAAGAAAAAAAAGAAAGAAAGAAAAGAATTCTCAGAAAGTCCAGGCTCAAAGTATTTTAAAGGCAAGTTTTTTTTTTTTTTTTTTAAATCTTCAAAGGAAAGATGGCAAGTCTATGCTTTGGAACAGAACTTAGAATAAGATAAATATATTTCCAATTTGTTTTATTAATCTAGGAATTCCTGAGAAGAAACCTTCCAAACATAGTAGGCACTTATACCTATGCAGTCAAAACTGAGAATCAATCTCATAAGTAAAATGTCAAAAAAGTTCTAGTGAAACATTAACACATAGAAACTGAAATTGTATTATTATAAGACTGGATCAGTGAACAAAGTTTTCTATTTTGATAATATAAGAATAGCTTAACATTTTGAGATAGATTGATATTTAAATCCAAGAAGAAAAAATAGTCTTTTGGTTTGGCCGTTTCACGCGATGCTGTGGCTGCGAGTCTTGGAGCTTGGAGCTTGGAGTCTTGGAGTCTTGGAAAAAAGGAAAAGAAGAAAAAGAAACATAGAGACAGGAAGTCATCTGACTCATCTCAGACTCTGAGAGTGATACAGGCAAGAGGTGAAGGCACACATCAAAAGACAGTGGTGCTTAACTCTTTTCATACCCTGCAACTTGGTTCTACTGTGCTAGAAGTGACAGGCCATGGCTACAACCAGAAAATGACACTCGAATTAGTTTTAATAGAATAGAAATGGAGGAGCCATAGAACATTAAAGACGAATTCAGGAAGGCCTGAGACCACAAAAAACTTGCTGCTCTCTATGCCATTTTCCAAGGAGAGGTTGCTATGGTGACAGACAATGGAGCCTTTATCAAAATCCAAGATTGTCAGAAGCAAGGTCTAGTCCATTGAACTCATATGTCATCCTGTCGGGTGGATAAGCCCTCTGAGATAGTAGATGTTGGAGACAATGTATGGGTGAAGCTTATTGGCTGAAAGATGAAAAATGGTAGGATAAAATTATCCCTTTCTGTGAAAGTTGTCAACCAAAGGACTGGGAAAGACCTTGATCCCAACAATGTTATCATTGAGCAAGAAGAGAGGAGGAGGCGTTCCTGCCAGGATTACACTGGGCAGATCACCCTTGAGGCTGTCCTGAGCACTACCTGTGAGAAGTGTGGTTGTAAAGGCCACTTTGCAAAATATTGCTTCATGCAACCAGGTGGGTACAAATACTGTCTTATACCTGACGAGGAAGAAGAGAAGGAAGAGGCAAAGTCAGCAGAGTTTGAGAAATTTGACCTCATGAAGTATTCTAGAAAAAGAAAAAAGGAAAAGAAGAAAAAGAAACATAGAGACAGGAAGTCATCTGACTCAGCTCAGACTCTGAGAGTGATACAGGCAAGAGGTGAAGGCACACATCAAAAGACAGCAAGACAGCAAAGAAGAAAAAAAAGAAGAAGAAGCATAAGAAGAAGCACAAAAGTGAGAGTAGAAAGTGCAGAGGGTGGTTGTGACCTTGACAGCCCTGGATCCTAGAAAGTCTCAATAGAGAGAATATGGCATCCCACCCTGTTAGCTTCACTGCCATGGGAGATGGCTTCCCCTCATGCAACAGGCGGGTTTGGGAACTAGAGATCAAAAGCAGTTGCCTGAATGATTTGTTTCCTTATCACTCCTGTTCCCTTTGCAAGTGACCCCTGCAGCTCACTCATTCATTCATCCGACTCCATTCAGCAGGAGGTCCTAGTACTTTCTTCACCTATCGCTGCCAGAACTGGATTCCTGCACAGGAGTTCAGGCTAGAGCCACAGGGACTGCTGTGGAGGTAAGACTGGCTGTAGTTGGAGAACAGAATAATTGGCCCCTTCCTATTGGTCTTTTTTGGGCTGATTGGTGGGTGTTCTCTGTCATATCCAATGCCGGGACAGAGGGAGAACGTGAAGAAGTGGTGCTTAACTCTTTTCATACCCTGCAACTTGGTTCTACTGTGCTAGAAGTGACAGGCCATGGCTACAACCAGAAAATGATCATTTGCAATGCAACTTAGCTAGTGTATGACATTCCAGTGGACCCCTGAACCGGACAGCTGAAACCAAGATCATTGTTCACTTTGTATTTACTGCTGTGTGAGTCAGTCGATTCTACTTCAGGTCCTGCTTAAATTCCTGGTACTAAATGGAAGTGTGTTTGGTTTTAAATTTACCAAAATTTCCTTCTTATCCCTAAAAAAAACAAATAAAAAAATTATTTTCTTAGTAGATGTAAAAAAAATTATTTGATACAGTGAAATATCTCATCTTGATCTTAAGAGTAAAAATGTTGGTAATCTATGATAGAAGAAAACTTTCTTAGCATAGCAACATTGTCAGTTTGAAATCAGTGGAAACACGACACAATAGTGAAAAACTAAAGCTATCATTAAAGTTGGGAATAAAACAATGCCACCAGTTATTATTAATTATTCAGTATTGGTTTTAAAGTTACTGGATATAATGAGATAGACAAAAAACAATGAGTTATAGATATTAGAATGAAGGTGACAAAATTACCATTATTTGTAGATTGTATAGAAGACTAAAGAGAATCAACTTGAAAGCTGTTAGAACTAACAAGATAATGAAATAAGGTAGCCTGTTAAAACTTAACTATGTATGTATTAGTGGGCTTCCTACATGCTCATATTTTATAAATGTGAAAATATAATAGAAGACCATGTCTTTATTAATAACACAATTTGAAAATGCTTAAGAATAGGGTTATTAAAAAATGGATATAATCTGCATAAAGAAAATTCATAAACTTTACTAGGTGACCTGAAAAAAAACTAATGAAAAACTATGCCATTTTTTGCAGGAGGATGTAGTTCTATGGAAAATTGTATTTAGTTGAAATTGGCAAGACACAGGCATTTCTATACAGTATGATTTCAAATATTAATTGGCTTAAGAAAAAGCCTGCAGAAAACAGACCAAAAGTTAACAGTGACTATCTCTGTTTTATAGAATGTTGGGTTATTGGCATGATTTTTTTTCCTCAAATAAAATTTTCATAACTTTAGAGTTGATCAACAACCATTCTTTTAAAAAGGTTGTAATATTATTAGTTTTACACATATAAAAATTTTAGCTAAATTCTGTCAAGCTGTAGTCTGTTATCATTTTGGCAGATTTCCCTTGGAGGATTTGTTTAAAAAGTCTGACTCCTGAATCTCATATCACACCCATTGAATCAGTCTATACTGATGTGTATTTTAAACACTCTAGGTGATTCTTGTGCCTACTAAAATTTTAGAATAACTAGGTGAAGACCCTTCTTCAGCTTGCGTACAAAGAAGGCATTTTGTAGAGAAGAGAAAAAAATTGTGGGACCTCTGTGATTTTAGTTTTGCTGGGCACAAGTGGGTTCAGATTCAAAGCTGAAAGTTGCCAAGAGGGTGAAATGAGTCTTAAGAGTTGCTAAGTTACTTCTCTTCGTACTTGGTACAGCAAAGAGCAAAGTCCTTACCAGGAGCTCGTAAGTAGAGACAAGCTGTCATTGTTCTCGAAACTCTCATTGCTCTACAGAAACTGTGTAAGTTCCAGCTTTGTCTGTTCACCACTCCATCCCAGCACCTAGCTCAGTGTCCAGAACATTATAGAAGGCTGATAAATATCTGTTTAAGGAAAGGACACACTATAAGTTGACCGGTCCGGTGTGAGTGAAACCTTGGGGCACTAGGAAATCACCTGGGAGCGGGTCTGGGCCTCTCCTCCCACATTACTCGTCCTTTCCTCATCACCCGATGATGAACCCAAGATTTCAGAGAAATCGAAGATGCTCATTGTTAGGAAATTCCGGGGATCTCTTATCTTAGAGACATCTGGGAAATTGATTAAGCCTGAGTTCTGATGTGCAGTGGTTTTGGTTTCAGTACCAAAGAATACTTGGTTTATTTCCTGAAAAATAGATGAATGCACTCTTTATGTTCTAATAGTGTACTAATTGTTTATAAAGATACTAAAGTACATTTCCTTTGGTAGGAATAAATGCTAAAGATAACATTTATAAAGGTGGAAGTGTGTATCCTGTGAAGTTAAGTTGTTTCTTAACTGCAAAATATCTTGCCAACTTAGTTTGCTATTGCTGCTGTAATAAATTGCCACAGTTTAGTGGTTTAAAATAGTACCAATTTATTATTTTCTATCTTTGTAGATAAAATTCTGACATATATGTCTCTGGGCTAAAAACAAAGGTGTTGGCAAGGGGCTCTAGGGTAGGATTTATTTCTTCATTTTTGTTGTTGTTTGTTTGTTTTTCCATTTTCTGGAGAGCACCTGCATTCCTTAGCTCATGGCCCCGTCTTTTTTTAAGCCAACAACACCACATCTTTCAGACCATTCTTCTGTACTCTTATCTCCCTCTCTAACTCTAATCTCCTATTTTAGATAGTCATGTGATTGATTGAGACCACCTAAATAATGTAGGATAATCTCACTAAGGGTCCTTCACCCTGAGCATATAGGCAAAGTCCCCTCTGCTGTGTAAGCTGTCATAGTCGCAGGTTCCGGGGATGAGAATGTGGACGTTTAGGCGGAGTCATTATTTCACCTATCACAGATCCCATAGGACGCCTACGTTTTAGGAATGTTTTGGGAGATGGGTGATTGAAGAAATGCTTCTTTTCCCGAAACAGAGTGTCTCTGTCCTGCAACTAAATCAGAAATATGTTCGTACTGGTTGCAATGCCAGAGGTTGCAAAGAATTTACTGCTTTAAGAGGAAAGTGACTGAAGGCTTTATTTATAAACATGATGCTTCATTTGACCTAAAAATGTTGAACTGAGATTCTGGTCTTAACATGAGGATTTGACAGAGAAATAATTGTTTTCATATAAACCAGTGCATTACTTACTTCAGTTACAGAATCTGCCACTTTGGTCTTTACCAGCGTAATGGCATTTGAGTTGATGTTATTTGGAGTTTATGGACATTTGGACAGTGGGGGACTGAAATTGTCAGATTTTGCAGTTAGATATTATGTCTCATTGGAAGTAAATCACTGTGATTGTATTTGTTAACAAAAAGTGAAGGCAAGAACTGATATCAGAATGCAATGTTATTGATGTCTATTAATGATGATTGTAAGACAAAACAAATACAGAGGACTCTGAGCATGATTGCTAGAATTTAATTAAGACGCAGGAAGAGGTCAGCTGGTATATTTACACTTTCTGTATGACAGTTATTTGCAGAGGAATATTAATAATCTGAGGAGAGTGTGACCTATATTTTCCTGAGTATATAAATAATAAGGTCCTTTTGCCAAAAGTTAAAACTGTTTATAGCCTGTGGAGAATTTCATAGTAACTATTTTTGTCCTGTCATTTCTCTGTATCTTATGTAAACATCACTCAAAGGGGATTACTTGCAAACAGGAATTAGTTAGCATTAAAAATACGATGCACTCATCAAGCTATCAACAAGATATCATTTTCCAAATTGACATGCCATCTGAGGCCTTCGTGACTGCAAAGATACCATAACGTCAAAGGGGGTATATGCTACGTGATCCAGACATCATTTCTTTCTACACAGATCTCTGTTGACAAGTGGAATCTCCACTTGTGTGTAGGTGGGGAGAGGGGGGTGTCTCTTCCTGCCAGTGAACAGCTGATTTACCTATAAATCACTGAGAGCCGTATTTTATATTCCTGAATACTTAGGCTGTGGAACCAGCTGTTAATGTGGTTATCTGCTCACAATACTAGTCAAGGGAGAAGCAGGGACTTAGGGCTAGGAATGGGACAAATAGGGCCGCAGGTGTTTTTGCTGCCTGCTGAAGTCTTGTGGCCCTGCGTCTCTGTTTCCTGAGCCTGGGGGTCAAAGACCAGGGAGGGTAACCGTCAGCGGTGAGGCCCAGATCCAAAAGCCGGGTTTCAGATCGTACTTGTACTCTGTCACTTTCAAGTCATGTGATTTGCGAATGTCACACAGTCTCTAAGGACTTCCGTTTCTTCATCTATGAAAAGGGGATAAAATGGTACCCATTCATAGGACCATTGAAAAAATGAAGTCATTCGACGTAAGTAGAGTGACTGAATAATAACACACACAGAACACAAAACAAGTTACCATGCGACTTAGTAACATGCTCTTAGAAGGTATAGGAAATGACTTGAATAGTAAAAAAGTATCCTCACTCTCAGGACATTAATATCTCCCATTCTTTTTTCTTTTCTTTCTTTCTTTTTTTGAGACGGAGTCTCACTGTTGTCCTGGGTAGAGTACGATGGTGTCGTAGCTCAAACTCTCGGGCTCAAGCAATGCTCTTGCCTGGGCTTCTTGAGTAGCTGCGAGTACACAATGCCCAGCAAGTTTTTTTTTTCTTCTATTTTTGGTAGAGATAGGGCCTCACTCTTGATCAGGGTGGTCTCAAACTCCTGGGCTCAGGTGATCCACCTGCCTCACCCTCCCAGATTATTAGGATTAAAGGCATGAGCCCTGCTCCAGCCTCCCATTCTTTCTGAAGGTGGGCCATACCTGTATCTTCTCAATATTTCATCAGTGAATTATGGAATCATAAGAATATGCCTGCTTCCTACCTCTTTTTTAAAAATTACACAAGTAATATAGAGCTGAGACTAGGGCACTAGACTGAAGCACCAAAATAACAACCTGAAATAGATAATATTTTAATATAATATATCAAAAAAAAATCAATGCAAAAAATCCATAATGAAAAAAATAGCAAAATTGTGAGTAAAGATAACCTCAGCCTTACTGACTTTTCCTTTGATTTTTCCAAATTCCAATATGGTTTCACATAACACTGGAGTAACACATACACTAATATTATCCATTTAAAAACCCTAATTTTTCAGAAATATGTGAATAACAGTAATGGTTTCAACATTAATATAATGATGTGATAGCCACCATGCAAAATGTTGTAAATAAAGTAATTCAATTAATACAATAACAGCCATTTACTCATCATTAAACTGAAATTAAGTGACTTGTGCCAGGCTAGTGATTGGGGCAGCTGAGATTCAGAACTAGGCAGTTTGATCATAGACTCAGGGTTCTGTTATCTAAATTGCTCCAACAGTGTCCCTTATATGTTTTGGGACTACCCAACCTAATTGTTGCAGGTGCCGGCTAATGATGCAGACTTCTGGGCACAATCCTGGATCAATCTTTCATGCTCAGGCTTGGAAATCTGCATTTAATGAGCTCCCATTCTCCTCACTCACTTTCCCTCCCCAAAGTTCCCTTGTGCCTGAATTTCACCACTGTAAAAAGTTTGTCTATCCTCTTCACCTTCACATGAATCGGTTTCCATTTAGACTCCTAACTTCAGGAAGGAAGGTCTGTAAATATAATGCCTTTTGGTCATCTTTGCTGCAAAGGGAAATCAGCTTAACAGCATACCTCAATGCCCCCCACCCCACCTTTTTTTGTGGTTTTTGGCTGGGGCTGGGTTTGAACCCACTACCTCTGGCATATGGGACTGGCACCCTACTCCTGCCCTTTTACTTTACAATCACCTAGCTCACAGCAACCTCAAATTCTTGGATTCAAGTAATCCTCTTGCCTCAGCCTCCCACGTAGCTGGGATTATAGGTACCTTCTGCAACAGCTGGTTATTTTTTTAAAATATATTTTTAATAAAGACAGGATCTTACTCTTGCTTAGGCTGGTCTTAAAATCCTGAGCTCAGGTGATTCTCCTGCCTTGGCCTCCCAGAATTCTAAGAGTACAGGTGTGAGCCATGGTGCCCAGCCTATAGTAGCTATTTTAATATCCTTGTTTACAAACTCTGTCATTTTTCATTTTTGTGTCTATTTATCTAGATTGAATTCTTTTCCCTAAAGTGGGTCATACTTTCACACTTTTGTGCATGCCTGAGAATTTTCGACTGGTTGCAACGTTGTGAGTTTTATGTACTTAGGTGCTGAATTTTGTTTTATTTTTTAAAATAATGTTTGACTTTGTTAGGATTTATTATGGGTTGCAGTTAAATTATTTAGAATCAATCTGACCCTTTTGAGGGTTGCTTTTAAGTTGCGTTAGGGCACATCCAAAGGCAATCTTTAGTCTGAGCCTAATTCACCCACACTTCTAAGTCAGTACAATGCTGAGGACTCTACCAAACTGAATCTAAGGAAAGTCCTTAGATTTAGTTTCATTGGAACAGAATTATTTTTAGCCCCACATGAGTTCCAGAAATTCTGGGGGGGGGGTTGTTTGTTATTCATTTTGTTTTGAGATAAAGTCTTGTACTGTTGCTTAGAGTGCAGTGGTGTGATCATAGCTCACGGTAACCAGCAATCCTCCTGCCTCAGCCTCCTGGGTAGTTGGGACTGCAGGCATGCACCACCATGCCTGGCTAATTTTTAGTTTTTTTTAAGAGACAGTGTCACGCTGTCGAGGCTGTTCTCAAACTCATAGCCTCAAGTAATCCTCCTTCTTGGCCTCCGAACATGGTAGGATTATGGGCATGAGCCACCATGCCGGATCAGAAATGGTTTGCCGTCTCTTTTCCTTGGTCTTGGATAGTTTCCCCTCATACACAAGCTCAGCCAAAACTCAAGGACACCTCCTCTTCAGATCTCTGCAGGTCTTTCTCTGTGTGACCCTCCTCTCTGTCTCTCATTCTAGTTGCTTTTGCCGCCTTGAGTTCCAAACTCTGTCTCCTAAACTCAGAAAGACCTCTGACAATTTGGGTTTCCCTCCTTTACACTACAAGTTTCCCTTCTCCAGCCTGGAAACTCTTTGAGGCAATCAGAGGACTCAATTTGTTTGTTTCATTTCTTTCAGAGATCAACTGAGATACCAGTTGTCAAATATTTGAATACCATTTCCCCCCCATACTTTTCCCATAGCTTTATAGTTGTTTATGGTAGAAGATAAATCTGGTCTCCATTGCTTCAGCACAAGTAGAATTAGTAGCCCTTTTATGAGTAACATTATTTAAACATTAAGGTATATGTATTATTTTATCTTTACCACAGTCTTTCCTTTCACACAGATTAGAAAAACTGAGGCAGACAAAGAAAATAAATAATGTGGAAGAATCATACAGGTTGAGAGCATGGCTAAGAAGCAAATAATTAGATTATCTTGAGTTCAAATATTGGCTTCGCCACTAATTAGCCATATGAATTCTTTGTATTTCCATTTCAATATCTATGATGATGAGGATGATAACCATAATATTTAATTCATAGCTATCATGTAGACTATATGGCTTATTACATGTCAGGTGCTGAGAACAGTGCTTGGCAAACTGTAAATTCTCAGTAAATGTCAGTTACTTTTATTTCCCAAATCACGTTTTGTCGTGTGATAGAATCAGAAATGGGGTCTCTCTAGCTCTAACGTTAATATGTTTTCCACTATTTCATGCTAATTCTGAACAGCTTCTGAATATGCTATTATCAAGATAGTTGGTGAAATCTGGTTATGAAGTCTTTGGCTGGGGGAGGTGATTCATGCCTGTAATCCTAGCACTCTGGGAGGTCGAGGTGGGTGGATTGCTTGAGCTCAGGAGTTCAAGAACAACCAGAGCAAGAGCAATCACCTGTCTCTACTAAAATAGAAAAACTAGCCGGGCATTATGGTGGATGCCTATAGACCCAGCTACTTGGAAGGTTGAGGAACGAGGATCACTTGAGCCCAAGAGTTTGAGGCTGCTGTGAGCTATGATGCCCTGGTACTGTACCCGGGGTGACAGAGTGTACTCTGTCTCAAAAAACATGTTTTCATTAGCATATATACCTTGAATATATTTAGTTCTGAAGTATCTGAACAATAGAACTAGCTTTTTAAATGTAAAGTTACCCCTCAGGGATTCATGTCAGTACAGGGGCAGTGACTTTGGTCTGAGAATATAAAAACTGAAGCTGAAGTGTTCCAAATGTCTCTGTGGCTGCCTACAGAAGGCCAGGGCTTTGGCCTTCGCAAGTATCTTGGGTAGCTCATTTTTATCCTCTTCTACTTCAGGCCACTCTTTTGCCTTATACCCACATTATAACAATCCAGCTCAAACTCAACTCACAGCCCACATGAATGTTTTAGATGGCACCCTTGCCTGAATCATGATGCCTGTGGGGGCTGGACTGTTTTCTGTAATTTCCTTTCAGGTTGAAGATCTATGAAGGACTATTTCAATGAATGATAATCTCTTTCAGGAGGTCATATTTCTATTTAGATGTCTTGAGAACAGTGAAAAGGACACTGGACCTTTTCTTTTTATTGAAGAAAAAAACTGAGAGATTGAGAGAGAGAGGGAGAGAGATATTTTACCTTAAACTTATTTGTTAAGACTAAGACTTGCTGGTGAACTCAATGGTGAAAACCCCTACAGAAGCCTCCAGTACATGAAGAAGGTAAGTCATTGGAGGATTATGGAGTTAGCTTTCTTTCTTCTTCTTCTTCTTTTTTTTTTTCTGCCAGCTTGTCTACATTGTTAAGCTGCTAAAATGATTCTGTTGTTTTCTTACCAACATGGTCTTCTTTTTATGGAATTCTTTTCAGTTGATGTGTCATTTCTATCCAAAGGATGTTTTTTTTCCTAAAGACCAATCTGTTTTTCTTATAATCTGGGGTCACATCAGGCCTTTAAGGGTTTAACTTTTTCTTCTAATTTCTTCATTTTTTGTGTGTCTCTGTCATTTCCCTTTATGAGTATATCTAAATGGAATTTCTTCACTTTGATTATAAGTCACCATAAGTCACCAGTGTTCTTCACAACTTGCTCCCCAAGCAATGAGGAGCAGCTGGTTCTTCCAGGAGGCAGGGAGGCACTGACGCGGGCTCTGTCTCCTCTGTGCCGAGAAGTCCTATTAGGAATGGACTGTGTTTAAATGTGAATTCCTTTGTTTGTTTATCAGCAGTTGCATGCCTGACCTTAGCTAAGTGAAACCTGATGGAAGAAGGGAGACTCACATCATCATCACTCTTTTGTTTTCTTGGCCCACTAAGTACATTTCCCTACGTCTGGCATTTCATTTTAAAATTTATTTGGAGCATTTTTTCTTTCTGTTGCATATCTAAAAACAATGCATTCTAAGCTCTTTTGGATTTGCAAACACAGCTTTTCCCATTGTCTAACTTTGTGATACAGGAACAAAAGTTTTGTGGTTTTAGAATTGTTTGGCTCTTAGCATAGTGGAAATGATGGGTGTTTAAATAATCAAAGCCATAATCTTGATTGAAAAGTACACTACAAAAGCCTCACTGGACAATAAACTTTCTTGTCTTAACTACTTAACCTTGAATCGCAAAGAAATTATCTTTCAGTAGGTTAAATTCCCTGGTGACCCATCTGAAGTGAAGTAACTCATTCTCTAAAAGCCAATCAATGTTTGCATAGGTGGAGTCAGCCAGCAAAGTGCCACCAAATGTCAAATTTTATAATGTTACCCTCATGGCATGCTACCGTAACTGCCCCTGTCTCAGGGATGTGCTTCTCCACACATTTGAAGTAGAGTCATTAAATTATAAATATTTTATAGATCCACGAAGGATTGGTTCAAATCTAAAGCACTTTCTAGAAGAAGGGTTCATTTTGTTTCCCTGTGTTCCTAAGGGAATACCTGGGTTTTATATGTGCATACAACCACAGAGGAAGTTTGGGTAAATAGATACAGAAAATAAAAGATCTTCTAACCAAGTTCTCAATCTGGTGTAGCAAGTCGCTATATTCATCCTAGTGAAGACTTGCGTGTTTACTTTCTAGTGATATTTTATTGCCAAATTTATGTCCTGTTTACAGAAATTCTCTTATTGGGGCACTAGAATACCTGTGGATCTTTTAAAAAAATATCAATGTTTAAGCCTTACCAAAGATGTACTGAAAACAAACTTGTGGAGGTAAGGCCTGGGGATTGAAATTTTTTGTTAAGCTTCACAAGTGATTCTGATACGCACCCAGGACTGAGAATCAATGTGCATTCAAAAAAATTTCACTTTTCATTTCGAGCAGCTCTACTTTTCCTAATAATACTTTTTTAAATTATCAGGAGGAATAGTTAATTAATAATCAATTGAAAAGATTCTGGACCATTCAGGTAGATTTCTTCCAAACAGAGATTTTTTACAAAATCAATGTTTTTTTTTTTTTTTATTGTTGGGGATTCATTGAGGGTACAAGAAACCATGTTACACTGGTTGCATTTGTTGGGTAAAGTCCCTCTTACAATCGTGTTTTGCCCCCAAAAGGTGTGGCACACACAAAGACCCCACTCCCCTTGCTCCTTCCCTCTCTCTGCTCTTCCTTTCCCCACCCCTCCCTCATTCTTTCTCTCTCTGCTGTCCCCTTCCCCCACCCCCACCGTGTCGATAGTTGTCATTAATTGTCCTCATATCAAACTTGAGTACATGGGATTCATTCTTCTCTATTCTTGTGATGCTTTACTAAGAATAATGTGTTCCACTTCCATCCAGGTTAATACAAAGGCTGTAAAGTCTCCATTTTTTTAAATGGCTGAATAGTATTCCATAGTGTACATATACCACAGCTGGTTAATCCATTCCTGGGTTGGTGGGCATTTAGGCTATTTCCACATTTTGGCGATGGTAAATTGAGCTGCATTAAACAGTGTAGTGCAAGTGTCCTTATGATGAAAGGACTTTTTTTCTTCTGGTTGGATGCCCAGTAATGGGTTTGCTGGATCAAATGGGAGGTCTAGCTTGAGTTCTTTGAGAATTCTCCATACTTCCTTCCAAAAAGGTTATATTAGTTTGCAGTCCTACCAGCAGCGTAAAAGTGTTCCCTTCTCTCCACATCCACGCCAGCATCTGCAGTTTTGAGATTTTATGATGTGGGCCATTCTCACTGGGGTTAGATGGTATCTCAGGGTGGCTTTTTTTTTTTTTTTTTTTTTTTTTGTGTTGGAGCCTCAAGCTGACATCCTGGGTAGAGTACTGTGGCATCACAGCTCATAGCAACCTCCAGCTCCTTAGGCTCAAGCAGTTCTCCTGCTTCTGCCTCCCAAGTAGCTGGGATTACAGACCCCTGCCACAACACCCGGCTATTTTTTGGTTGCAGCCGTCATTGTTTGGCGGGCCCAGGCTGGATTTGAACCCACCAGCTCCGGTGTATGTGGCTGGTGCCTTAACCGCGTGAGCCACAGGCGCTGAGCCCCAGGGTGGTTTTGATTTGCATTTATCTAATAATTAAGGATGATGAGCATTTTTTTCTTTTTTTTTTTTTTTTGAGACAGAGCCTGAAGCTGTCACCCTGGATAGAGTGTCGTGGCTTCACAGCTCACAGCAACCTCCAATTCCTGGGCTCAAGCGAGTCTCCTGCCTCTGCCTCCCAAGTAGTTGGGACTACAGGCGCCCGCCACAACGCCCGGCCATTTTTTTTTGGTTGCAGTTGTCGTTGTTTGGCGGTCCCGGGCTGGATTCGAACCCACCAGCTCAGGTGTACTTGGCTGGCGCCTTAGCCCGTTGAGCCACAGGCACCAAGCCTAGCCTCTCATCTTGACTGTTATTGGTGTATACAAAGGCTACTGACTCGTGGATCCCCAGGGGATTCTATCAGAAACTTTCAGGGTTTTGCCCTGGTAAAGAGTGATAAGAATAGGGAAATACTAACCATAATTTTTACCATGTCCTTTGTCCCTCACCAGATGTTTTCTTCCAATGGGCTTTTGGTGTAGGATGTCAGAGAACCAGGAACAGGAGGTAAGAGTGCGGTATTCAGGGAATCGGTGGGTAAAAGCTGAAGATGGGGATTTATGAGGAGGGTGGACACAGACATACAAATCGTTGCTCAATGATGTTCTTCCTACAGCAAAACCTTGAGTAATACTTAAAGCCAAGAGAAGGCAATCATAGCAGAGACATTCCTAGGAAATTAGGTTCCATTATGACTAACTTTTCCATTGGTTAGATTATATTGGAATGTAAGCTTCAAGAGGGCAAGGATTTTTGTCTCTTTTCATGCTTAATCTCCATGTTCTTAGTGCCTAGAATAGCGCCTAACAGTGCAAGCTCAATAAATATTTGTTGAATTGAATGAATGGACAAATGATATGAAAGTTGGTGCTGAGTGGAAAAACTGGGCAACCTATATTGTCAAAGCTGCCTTGTTATGTGATTGAGCTGATGCTAAATGAGCATTTCTTACTTACAGGAGGTAATCACAGTGCGTGTTCAGGACCCCCGAGTGCAGAATGAGGGCTCCTGGAATTCTTATGTGGATTATAAAATATTTCTTCATGTGAGTGCATTAGGCTTCTGTATTTGGGTCGACACTCCCCGGGGCTGAGGGCTTATGTTGAAGTGGAACCTTTTATGGGGTTTTGCTAAGACAGAAGACTTAGAAGAAAAGGAGGGAGGAGAGGAAAGAGAGTTTGAGGGATGCTTGTGAATTGCTTCAGGGTGCCTGGTAGCACCTTGCTCCGGTTGGGGGTCCTGATCAGGACTGTGGTCTGATTCATGAAAGTGATGAGAGGGAGTTCATGTGAACTTGATCTTTTTTCCACTAAACCCTTTTCATGTACTTTCTCCTATAGACGAACAGTAAGGCCTTTACTGCCAAGACTTCCTGTGTTCGGCGTCGTTACCGTGAGTTTGTGTGGCTGAGAAAGCAGCTACAGAGAAATGCTGGTTTGGTGTGAGTTTGCTCTTGCTTCCTTGTCAGGGTCTGAGGTTGGCTTTCTAGGCACTTACTTGAGGACTGGAGTTGATAATGAAGAGAATTTGCAATATGCCAGGCACTGAGGGAGTTGGGAAATACATTTTTTTTTTTTGAGACCAGAGTAGGGTGCCTTGTTAGAGTGCCATAGCGTCACAGCTCACAGCAACTTCAAACTCATGGGCTTAAACAGTTCTCTTGCCTCAGCCTCCTAAGTAGCTGGGGAAATACATTCTTTTTTTTTTCTTTGAGACAGAGTCTCACTCACTTTATCGCCCTCGGTAGAGTGCCATGGCATCATAGCTTACAGCAACCTCCAGCTCCTGGGCTTAGGCAATTCTCTTGCCTCAGCCTCCCACATAGCTGGGACTATAGGCGCCCATCACAACACCCGGCTGTTTTTTGTTGCAGTTTGGCCGGGGCTGGGCCAAACTTGCCCACCCTCAGTATATGGGGCCGGCGTCCTACTCACTGAGCCACAGGAGCCACCTGGGGAATACATTCTTTTTTTTTTTTTTCTTTTTTTGCTTTTTTTTGGCCAGGGCTGGGTTTGAACCCGCCACCTCCAGCATATGGGGCTGGCCTCCTACTCCTCTGAGCCACAGGCGCCGCCCCAAGGGAAATACATTCTTAAATCATGTTTTCAAATCACTGAAAAAAGTAAAACGCTCATTTCTGTTTTTTGGACCTAACAAGACCATACAAACATCAAAAATATTTTTCTTTTTTATATGCATATTGGTCTAGAGCTCAACACATATATTGCTACCATTTTAAATGTGCTTATCATTGGTTATCAGAAAACTTTAAGCTTTTGAACTTCTTTGACAGGTAGTGTTCCTGTCAAGTAGGAACACTTGACAAACACACAAAAATTGTAAAAATTATGATATATATTTTTTTCTTTTAGTGCAGAGCTCCTTTTTCTGAGACATACAAGGGCGTTGGGAGAGACAGTTATTATTCACTGCTCACCCATAGCCTCCAAATAAGTCCTAGAGGTGCAGAGAATGAGAGCAGTGATTCTGCTGCAGGTCATAGTCACTGAATGCTCTAGTGGTGATAGGTGGCCCTTAGAGTGACCAATCCAGTTAGTTAACCTGGGAGCCTGGTGAGGTTATTGTCATGGCGCAGACCCTCATAAACCAAGTGAAACTCCCTCAGTTCCTCTGACAGATTCTGCATTCTCCATCCTGGCCTGTTGTTTTTTAAAAATGTGCTGTGTTTGCAGGGTATAGTGGCTTATACTTATAATCCTAGCACTCTGAGAAGCCAAGGTGGGAGGATCCCCTGAGCTCAGGAGTTTGAGACCAGCCTGGGCAAAGCTCTACCCTGTCTTTACTAAAAATAGAAAAATTAGCCAGGCATGGTATCTCATGTTTGTAATCCCAGCTACTTGGGAAGCTGAGATAGGAGGATCATTTATTGAAGCCATGGCACTCTAGTCCAGACAGTGAAAGTGTCTGGAAAAAAAAAAAAAGTACTAGGCTTGGCGCCCCTAGCTCAGTGAGTAGGGTGCCGGCTACATACACCGAAGCTGGCAGGTTTGAGCTGGCCTGGGCCTGCTAAACAACAATGACAGCTGGAACCAAAAAGTAGCTGGGCATTGTGATGGGTACTTGTAGTCCCAGCTACTCATAAGACTGAGGCAAGAGAATCGCTTAAGCCCAAGAATTTGAGGTTGCTTTGAACTGTGATGTCACAGCACACTACCAAGGGCGACACAGACTCCTAGGATTATAAGTGTGAACCACCTCATCTGGCCTAAATAAAGACTATCTTCCAGTCCCCAGTCACTTGCTCAGAATTTGCTAAAGGTGGTTCAACTACAGCAAGTCATCTTTTTTTTTTTTTAAAAGACAGGGTCATGGCTCGGCACCTGTGGCTCAATGGGCTAAGGTGCCAGCTACGTACACCTGAGCTGGCGGGTTCGAATCCAGCCCGGGCCTGCCAAGCAACAATGACGGCTGCAACCAAAAAAAAAATGGCCAGGCATTGTGGCAGGCGCCTGTAGTCCCAACTACTTGGGAGGCGGAGGCAGGAGAATCGCTTGAGCCCAGGAATTGGAGGTTGCTGTGAGCTGTGATGCAACAGCACTCTATCCAGCGTGACAGCTTGAGGCTCTGTCTCAAAAAAAAAAAAAAAAAATAGGGCGGCGCCTGTGGCTCAGTGAGTAGGGCGCCGGCCCCATATACCGGAGGTGGTGGGTTCAGATCCCGGCCCCGACCAAAAACTGCAAAAAATAAAATAAAATAAAATAAAATAAAGACAGGGTCATGGCTCTACGCCCATAGCTCAGCAGTTAGGGTACCTGCCACATGCACTGGAGCTGGTGGGTTTGAACCTGGCCTGGGGCTGCTAAACAAACAAACAAACAAAAAACCCGGGTGTTGTAGCAGGCACCTGTAGTTCCAGCTATAAGGGAGGCTGAGGCAAGAGAATTGCCTAAGCCCAGGAGTTGGAGGTTGCTGTGAGCTGTATGACACCATGGCACTCTACCAAGGGCGATAAAGTGAGACTCGGTCTCTACAAAAAAAAAAAAACAAAGAAAATGAGGCTCAGTGCCTGTGGCTCAAGTAGCTAAGGCGCCAGCCACGTACACCTGAGCTGGTGGGTTCGAATCCAGTCCAGGCCCGCCAAACAACAATGACAACTGCAACCAAAAAAATGGCCAGGCGTTGTGGTGGGCTCCTGTAGTCCTAGCTTCTTGGGAGGCGGAGGCTGGAGACTCGTTTGAGCCCAGGAATTGGAGGTTGCTGTGAGCTGTGATGCCACGGCACTCTATCCAGGGCGACAGCTTGAGGCTCTATCTCAAAAAAAAAAAAAAAGAAAGAAAGAAAGAAAAAAAAATGAATTGATGATAGCAATGGGTTTTATAAATAACATAGTATATCATCATGGGTTTTGGAGTCATAAACTTGATTTGGATACTAGCTTTGCTGCCTACTAGCTATGTGAGGAAATTTACTTAACCTCTGATCTAAAATGGTGACACTGATATCTTCCCATGGGGTTTTTGGTAGGATTAAGTGAAATGTTTGTAAAACACTTAGCACAGTACCTCACACATTACATCCCATTAGTCAATGTAGCCCACCCTATTTAAAGCTAATTGTTTCAACTGGGGCTCTTTTCAGGGGACTTTTTTGATCAGGGGCTAGAATGACTGTCTTAGATGTGACATATATCTTGGGTGTTCTATTATATGACTCCTTAGGCCTGTACCTGAACTTCCTGGGAAATCAACCTTCTTTGGCAGCTCAGATGAATTCATTGAGAAGCGACGACAAGGTCTGCAGCACTTCCTTGAAAAGTGAGTGGACATAGCAGGCTAGCACTGGCCACTGGGGGCAAAGACAAGGGCAGAGGACGGTGCCAGGCATCTTCCTGCTCAGGGGGGCACATTTGTGGGGTGTTTTTTTTTTTCTTTTACTGTCTCACTTTGTCGTCCTCGGTAGAGTGTCGTGGCATCATAGCTCACAGCTCATAGCAACCTCCAGCTCTTGGGCTTAGGCGATTCTCTTGCCTCAGCCTCCCAAGTAGCGGGACTACAGGTGCCCACCACAACACCCGGCTATTTTTTGTTGCAGTTTGGCCATGGCTGAGTTTGAACCCGCCACCCTCGATATGTGGGGCTGGTGCCCTACTCACTGAGCTACAGGCACCGCCCTGGGGTGTCTTTTTTTTTTTTTCTTTTGGTAGGTGCCTTTCTTGCATCCTCATGTCTTTTTTTTTTTTGAGACAGAGCCTCAAGCTGTCACCCTGGGTAGAGTTTTGTGGCGTCACAGCTCACAGCAACCTCCAATTCCTGGGCTTACGCGATTCTTCTGCCTCCACCTCCCAAGTAGCTGGGACTATAGGCGCCTGTCACAACGCCCAGCTATTTTTTGGTTGCAACCGTCATTGTTGTTTGGCGGGCCCAGGCTGGATTCGAACCCGCCAGCTCAGGTGTATGTGGCTGGCACCTTAGCCGCTTGAGCCATAGGCGCCGAGCCAGCATCCTCATGTCTTCAGTGCTCCTTCAAGTCAAAAGTCCTTTAGAGGACAAGGATGGAAAGCAACTCCTCAGGATGGTTCTCTGTATTTACCTATGTTTGTCCCAGGGTCCTGCAAAGCGTGGTTCTCCTGTCAGACAGTCAGTTGCATCTCTTCTTGCAAAGCCAGCTCTCAGTGCCTGAGATAGAAGCCTGTGTCCAGGGCCGAAGCTCCATGACTGTTTCTGATGCCATTCTTCATTATGCTATGTCAAACTGCGGCTGGGCTCAGGAAGAGAGGCAGAACTCGTCTCAGCTGGCTAAAGGAGACCAGCCTAGGAGGTAACTGAAACACTCTTTTTTGAGATACCAGGGGCTAGGATTGCTGTAACCTGGGCCAGTGGGGTTTCTATTTTGTTAAGGAAAGTAATGTCACAGCATTGGTAGCTTCTCAGAAAGGCCTTGTTCTCTGTGTATATGGGTTTCTATTCCAGGTGGGTCTGTGTTACTCTACCACTGGGTAGTAGGGCTCCCATTGAAACCTCAGAAGAAAGAAGGGGAGTGTTTTTTGTTTTTGTTTTGGTTTGTTTTGCTTTTTTGAGTCTAACTCAGTTGCCCCAGGCTAGAGTGCCATGGCACCATAGCTCACAGCAACCTCAAACTCCAGGGCTCAAGCAATCCTCTCGCCTCAGTCTCCTAAGTAGCTGGGAGACAAGCTACAGGTACCTACCACAACCCAGGAGAATTTTTCTTTCTTTTTTTTTTGAGACAGAGCCTCAAGCTGTCGCCCTGGATAGAGTGCCATGGCATCACAGCTCACAGCAACCTCCAACTCCTGGGCTCAAGCGATTCTCCTGCCTCCGCCTCCCAAGTAGCTGGGACTACAGGCGCCCGCCACAACGCCCAGCCATTTTTTTTTTTTTTTTTTTTGGTTGCAGCTGTCATTGTTGTTTTGGCGGGCCCGGGCTGGATTCGAACCTGCCAGCTCAGGTGTACATGGCTGGTGCCTTAGCCCGTTGAGCCACAGGCACCGAGCCAGGAGAATTTTTCTTTTTCTTTTTTTTTTTTTTTTTTTTGAGACAGAGCCTCAAGCTGTCACCCTGGATAGAGTGCCGTGGCTTCACAGCTCACTGCAACCTCCAATTCCTGGGCTCAAGTGAGTCTCCTGCCTCCACCTCCCAAGTAGCTGAGACTATAGGCGCCCGCCACAATGCCCGGCCATTGTTTGGTTGCAGCCGACATTGTTGTTTGGCGGGCCCGGGCTGGATCCGAACCTGCCAGCTCAGGTGTACGTGGCTGGCGCCTTAGCCACTTGAGCCACAGGTGCTGAGCCCAGGATAATTTTTCCATTTCCAGTAGAGATGGGGTCTTACTCTTATTCGGGCTGGTTTTGAACTCATGAGCTTAAGCAGTCTACCCACCTTGGCCTCCCAGAGTGCTAAGATTACAGGAATGAGTCACCATGCCTCTCCAAGGGAAGTGTTTGTTTTCTTTTTTTTTTTTCCTGAGACAGTCTAGCTCTGTTACCCGGGTAGAGTGCCCTGGTATCATCATAGTTCACTGTAACCTCAAACTCCTAGGCTCAAGTAATCCTCCTGCCTTAGCCTTCCCAGTAGCTGGGACTACGGGCACATACCACCATGCCCAGCTAATTTTTTCTATGTATTTATTTATTTATTCATTTATTTATTTATTTTGAGACAGAGTTTCACTGTGTTGCCCTCGGTAGAGTGCCGTGGCATCACAGCAACCTCAAACTCTTGGGCTTAAGTGAATCTCCTGCCTCAGCCTCCCAAATAGCTGGGACTATAGGCGCCCGCCTAATGTCCAGCTATTTTTTTGTTGTTGTTATCATTGTTGTTTAGCAGGCCTGGACCAGAGTACAACCCACCAGTCCCAGTGCATATGGCCAATGCCCTAAGTTATGGGCACCAAGCCGAATTTTTTCTATTTTTGGTAGAGAGGATCTCACTCTTCCTCAGGCTAGTAGAGATCCTCCCACTTTGGCCTTCCAGAGTGCTAGGATTCCAGGTATGAGCCACTGCACCTGGTCCTTCATCTCTTTTTATAGCCAAAGGGTATTCCATTTGTATGGATATATAAAAACAGGTTGTCGGCTGGGCACAGTGGTTCACACCTATAATCCAGGCACTCTGGGAGGCCATGGCAGGAGGATCACTTGAGCTCAGGAGTTTGAGACCAGCCTAAGCAAGAGTGAGATCCCTGTCTCTAGTGAAAAAAATGGAAATATTAGCCAGGCCTTGTGACAGGTGTCTGAAGTCCCAGCTACTTGGAAGGCTGAGGCAGGAAGATTGCTTAGACCTTGGAGTTTGAGATTGCTGTGAGCTAGCCTGAGCAAATCATTTTGTTTATTCCATTAGCTTATGTTTATTCGTTTTTGTTTGTCTGTTAATGCCCTTCTTTTGCCTTTTCCACTCTTTTCCTAGTTGTTGCTTTCTTCCAAGATCCGGTAGGAGGAGCTCTCCCTCACCACCACCCAATGAAGAAAAGGACCATTTAGAAGTGTGGGCTCCAGTCGTTGACTCTGAGGTTCCTTCCTTGGAAAGTTCTACTCTTCCACCCCTCTCGTTACCATCATGCTGTGATTTTGCAAGACCTGATGAGAGAACCTCCACTCCTCCCTCTATGAGGAGGGCCACAGGAAGGGACCATGCTGTGCCTTTGGACCCTAGTCAGTTGGAAACAGTTTTGGAGAAGTGAATGCTGGTCTGAACTCTGGGTTTTGCTCCGAGGGAGACAGAGAAGAACCAGGCCAGGAGACTTCGGTGGGATTGAACACAGGGCTGGTATAGGTGGAGACTGGGCTATTTACAGTCACTTCTGCTCAGGTTGGCTGTTCATAGGTCATTCATGACAGCCCCTCGTGCCTCCTCCAGAAGAATAAACACTGTGCAGATGTTTCTTAGTTAAGCATAACGCCCAAGAGCTGTTGATTTTAAACAGAAACCCCTATTTACTCTCCTGGGAACTGAGTTCCTTCATATGTTTGGTTACAGGCTCAGGAGCACCTCCTCAGGTGACTAGTTTGGGGGACCTATAAGTGGCAGATTCTAACCTGCTATATTGAATATTGTCCCAACAGGAATGTTTATGCAGGTGTACTCCCATTTTGGCTGTCTTCTGTTTTTGCTGTAGGCCCTGAAGCATTTTGTTTCTGGCCTCTTGCCTACCTCCTTGCATGGACAGGGCAGTGAATATTTACTCTCCTACTTCCTTGCTTTTTTCTTCCACTAATACCACTAAATGGAACTGGTTCTGGGACTTTTGCTGCTAGAATTTCTGGCCTATTACAAGACCTCAGCCAGGCTGAATGGAACCTGGAGGAAGGTGGTTGGCCACAGCCAGAGGAAATAGCTCAGGGGCCTTTGTTTTGGGAAAGGTTGTCTGGGGCTTACACTGTCTCTTCTAGTTGTAAAGCAGAGACGTGGCTATCTTTTCTGCAGGCTGAGAGTGGGCTCCTTTCTTTTGAATCCTTTTCTTCTTCTTTAGTAACAGCTCCCTGCCCCCAGGGCTTCAGCTGCCTGTGTTCCTCTGCTGTGTTGCAAGGAGGCCTTATGTTCAGTTCAGTGGGGCGCAAGGGCTTTGTTTCTGCCTGGAAGAGAGGGCTCTGGGGATGGAGATGAGGAACAACATGCCCCCGCCTTCCTTCAGACAATGAGGCATTCTGCCCTCCTGCTGCCATTATTCCTCTCCACCGAGAGCCAGACCTGGTAGGAGCCCAAGTGCTGCAGGCATTCTGCATTGCTCTTGTCTTAGGATTGTGTGTGTGGTTCTTCCCCTCTCACCCACTCCTCCCTTCTGTGACCATTCCACCCTGTCTGTGGGCTCTTTTACTACTAGCCTATGCTGTGGGACTGTCATGGCATTTAGTTCAGAGTTGAAGGGCTATGGCCTGAAATAAAATGCAAGTATTTAAGACTGTTGTTGCAATTTGTGTCTAACAAGCTGTAGCCGAGAAGGAGGGAGTGAGAGCTGGTAGTAGTTACTTTCATAAATCATGAATTTATCAGCGTGGAAATAATGGTTCGGAACTGTACTGCAGCTCTCCTGCATTGTGTGTGCAGCTCAAATTCACCATTGGAGCAAGGATTGTATTCTAAAGAGCCAGGATCCAGCTCTTCTCACAGTTCTGGGCATGAACCTTATTAGGTATAATTTACCTGATGCTGCTTCCATCCTCGCAGGCTGTCTGAGGTGCCAGGTGCTGAAAGAGAAATAAAGTTTGTCAACAGGCAGATGTAAAGCCTTGGCTGGCATTCATTCCTCTTTCCTGCCCACCTCCCTTGGGTCTCTCCTTTCTATAATGCAGCAGAGCAAGGCGAGGATAGAAAACCTACAGAGGCAAATCCAAAATGTCAAAAGAAGTTCATTTAAAAGGGGAAAAAAACTCCATACACAACCCTTACAAAAACCCGACAGATGCTAAGCTAATGGTATCCGCTCTGCCGATTGGTGGGGATGGCTCATGAATATTAATAAGTCCAATGCTCCAAATGGTGCAGCTGTGAACCCAGCTGTGCCTGAAGCTCTCAGATCTCAAAACTTCCAGACAGAGCCGGAGGTGGTCTGTGTCAATTCCCTACTCAGCCAAAAAAACAGCAAGCTGGGTTGGCCTTCTTCTGCTTGCTCCTTTTCTTTCTGGAGTTGGTGCTTAGCAGCTACTTCTGCCAACAGGCTAGGCTGCTGGGACAGCAGGAGCCATTCAAAGACATGGATGTGATTTTTCTGACTCCCAGTTTTCTTAATGATCCATTAGCAGTAGTGCATACAACAGCACCTCAGTTAATCTAAGGCCAGGCACCATCTCCCATCAGTCTTGCACTGAGTTGAGTATAGGCCATGGCAGGAGACACCCTAAGAAAGGAAGGGCTTTCCTGATAATATGGGCCTTGAGTTACTAGGAAAACAGCAAAGACTGGTTTTCTTCTCCATTCGGGCAGTGCTGTATGCCCCCCTTTATTTATTTTTGAGACAGACTGTTGCCCTGGGTAGAGTGCCATGGTGTCACAGCTCGCAGCAACCTCAAACTCCTGGGCTCAGTGATCCTCTTGCCTCAGCCTCCTGAGTAGCTAAGTAGCACCTGCCACAACACCCAGCTAGTGTTTCTATTTTTCTTTTTTTAGTAGAGATGCAGTCTTGCTCTTGTTCAGGGTGGTCTTGAACTCTTGAGCTCAAGCAATCCACTCACCTCTGCTTCTCAAGAGTGCTAGGATTACAGATGTGAGCCACCACGCATAGCCCCCTCTTATGTTTTGCTCTGTCCCTTTGTGTGTGTGTGTAGGTTTAGCCATCATGGCTGGATGACTTCTTTTTTTTTTTTGTAAAGACAAGAGTCTCACTTTATTGCCTGCGGTAGAGTGCTGTGATGTCGCAGCTCACAGCAATCTCCAACTCCTGGGCTTAGGCGATTCTCCTGCCTCAGCCTCCCAAGTAGCTGGGAGTAGCTGGGACTATAGGCACCCGCCACAACGCCCGGCTATTTTGTTTGTTTTTTTGTCATGACAGAGTTCTACCCTATGCCCTGAGCAGAGTGCAATGGCGTCGTTGTCGTAGCTCACTGCAATCCCAGACTCCAGCTGTGTGCATCCTGCTGCCTCAGCCTCCAAGGCTGCTGGGATTACAGGCGCTTGCTGCAGCACCTGGCTGGGTTTTTCCATTTTTTTCATGAGTCGGGGTCTCACTCTCGCTTAGACAAGCCTTGAACTCCTGAGCTCCAGCAATTCTCCCGCCTCAGCCTCCCACAATGCTGGGATTACAGGCGTGAGCCACTGCACCCAGCATGCCCAACTGTTTTTTTGTTGGACTTTGGCCAGGGCAGGATTTGAACTTGTCACCCTCTGTATATGGGGCTGGTGCCCTTATCCACTGAGCCATAGGCACTGCCCTGGATGACTTCGGTAAGAAACAACTAGCTGGGTGGTGTCGCCCACTGAAATATTTTGTAGAACAAAAGTATTTTGTTTAGAATTACAGGTTTGGGTCAGATTCTGTTGCCTGATTTAGTCACCTTTCTTATGATGGCTTCTTACATGGCTGAAGTCCAGTCATATCCTATTACCCAGGATAACTGATCCCAAGCTCCTGGAGGTTTTATCTGGTAGAAGGAAGTGTGTTTGGGGGGAAGGGGAACATAAAAATAGTAAGTTTCATATGTATCATTTTAATTGACCTCTGCCCAGTGAGAAGGGTAGGGTTGGTATTCTACTCATTTTCTAGCTGAAGAAACTGAGCTGAGTGTGGCTTTGAAAAAGCTTGGTTTTTAGATGGCAATCGAGTTTATTCATTTAAAAGATACTTTCCAAGCTCTGTAAGACAAGTTTTTTAATCAAAAACTAAAAAAAAAAAAAAAATTAAACCCTTGACTATACTCAAGAAAAAGTCCTTCTGCAGGACTTTTCAGAGTTGTTCTCAGAAATCAGAGCTCATTCACAGTCCTTAGTTTTCTTACTATTGAGGCCTAAGATCCACACTACTGATAGGTAGGTAGGCACCTCCTACTGTTTCTGGTAGCTTTGCTTAAGAGGTCATTAGAACTTTTTAATAATCTGGGAATTAAGTTAGCTCTGTGTTTGTGAAATTGTATACCGCAGCTCTTGCTGAATGAATAACACTCTAGGGGTGGGATGGACAGTAAGTCCAAAGGTTGTGAGGAGGGGTTGGGAGTAGAAATGGGAATGGAACAGCTCCCAGCCTGCCTTATAGGCTGCCGGAGCATTAAATCGGAGGCTGGAGTAGCATTTGTAGATTTATGTATGTACATGTAGCCAGCTGGGATGCAGCTAAAGCCAAGCAGATAACCACTATAGTGTGAGACAGCACTTCCTTTATTTTTTTTTGAGACAGATTCTTACTTTGTCACCCTCAGTAGAGTGCCGTGGTGTCATATCTCACAGCAACCTCAAACTCTTGGGCTCAAGCAATTCTCTTGCCTCAGCCTCCCGAGTAGTTCGGACTACAGGCACCTGCCACACACCTGGCTATTTTTTAGAGACAGTTTTGCCCTTGCTCAGGCTGGTCTTGAGCTCTTGAGCTCAGGCAATCCACCCACCTTGGCCTCCCAGAGTGCCGGGATCATAGGCGTGAGCCACTGCGCCTAGCCTGAGATAGCACTTCCTTAGTCAAGTACTGAGCTGTGATCCTTAAGCCAGGAGGGGTCTTTCTGCCAGCAGGGAGTCAGTTCTATAGAAGACATATAGCCTTTCTTTGAACTACAGATGAGTGTCCTTCTTCCTATTCTTACCATACTTTCTTTCCTTAGAGTTTTCTCAACCTACCTCTTTTTTTTTCTTTTTTGAGACAGAGTCTTACTCTGTTGCCCAGAATAGAGTGCCATGGCATTATCATAGCTCACAGCAATTTCATTCTCTTGGGCTAAGAAATCCTTTTGCAGTGGCACCTGTGGCTCAAAGGAGTAGGGTGCCAGCCCCATATGCCAGAGATGACGGGTTCAAACCCAGCCCCGGCCAAAAAAAAAAAAAAGAAAGGAAAATGGCTGTTTGTGGGTGGTGCCTGTGGCTCACAGGAGTAGGGCACCAGCCCCATATGCTGGAGGTGGCGGGTTCAAACCCAGTCCTGGCCAAAAACTGCAAAAAAAAAAATCCTTTTCCCTCAGCTTCCCAAGTAGCTGGGATTACAAGCACCTGCCACCACGGCTGGATTATTTTTCTATTTTTAGTAGAGATGAGGTCTTACTCTTGGCTTGGGTTAATCTTGAACTCCTGAGCTCAATCCATCCACCTCTGCCTCCCAGAATGCGAGGATGATGGGCATGACCCACACTCAGCCCTCAACCCTTTTTTTTTTTTTTGAGACAAGTCTCACTCAGTTCCCCTGGGGTTGAGAGCTATGGAGTCATAGCTCACAGCACCCTCAAACACTTGGGCTTAAGCAATTCTCCTGTCTCAGCCTCCTGAGTAGCTGCGACTACAGGCGCCCGCCACAACACCAGGCTATTTTTTTTTAGAGATGAGGCCTCTTGCTCAGTCTCGTTTCAAACTCCTAAACTCAAGCAATTCACCTCCCTTGAAGTCCCAGAGTGCTAGGATTATAGGCCACTGCACTCAGCTGCTCAACTCACTTTTGAAGCCTCCATCCTTTCTTACCTCTCATCTACTTCCCACCCCAGCTCTCTAAAGCACTGTTCTGGAAACCTCTACGAATAACAAGAGTGCATTTGGCTTACCAACAGAGTGGTGGGGGCAGTCCAAGGAGAACTTAGAGAACTTGTGGGGGGAAACATTTCCACCCTACCCATGGATTTGGAGCTGGAAAGCTGGAGACCTTAAATCTCAAGGTAGAATAGGCACAACTTCAGCTCAAAAGGTTAACAAGAGAGGTGGCGCCTATGGCTCATCAAGTAGGGTGCTGGCCCCATGTACTGAAGGTGGCGGGTTCAAGCCCGGCCTCGGCCGAACTGCAAAACAGAAGAAAAAAAGGTTAACAAGAGCCACACTTCTTAGGAAACAGAGTTCCTGATTCAGTAAGCAGAATGAAAATTTTATTTTCCTTTGGTTCAGGATAGATATGGTCTACTTCTACAAGCAAAGGAGGAGAAAAAATAAACAGCAAGGGTGGCACCTGTGGCTCATCGAGTAGGGCGCTGGTCCCATATACCAAAGGTGATGGGTTTAAATCCAGACTTGGCAGAACTGCAAAACAGAACAATAGCTGGGGCTCGGTGCCTGTGGCTCAACGAGCTAAAGCACCAGCCACGTACACCTGAGCTGGCACGTTCGAATCCAGCCCGGGCCGCCAAACAACAATGACAGCTGCAACCAAAAAATGGCTGGGCATTGTGGCAGGCGCCTGTAGTCCTAGCTACTTGGGAGGCGGAGGCAGGAGACTTGCTTGAGCCCAGGAATTGGAGGTTGCTGTGAGCTGTGATGCCACAGCACTCTACCCAGGGTGACAGCTTGAGGCTCTGTCTCAAAAAAAAAAAAAGAAAAATAGCCGGGCATTGTGGCGGGTGCCTGTAGTCCCAGCTACTCGGGAGTCTGAGGCAAGAGAATCCCCTAAGCCCGGGAGTTGGAGGTTGCTGTGAGCTGTGTGATGCCACAGCACTCTACCCAGGGCAATAAAGTGAGACTCTGTCTCTACAAAAAAAAAAAAAAAAAAAAATACAAACAGCAAAGGGATACGTCCATGGTTGTGGAAGGGGCACAAAATGATAAGCAGAGAGGTGGTGAAGCTAGAGTGGAGAGTCAAGAGACTACTGGAAAGCCTTTAAGGTTTTACCTTACCCCTGGAAGGACAGGAGCACAAGATACTTTTATAATCTCTGGATTATGGGAAGCCACCAACCAAAATTATTTTTCATGCATGGCTGTCAAGTCCCTCCTTCCCATCCTTTAGCCAAGCATTTTTTCTTTCATGCCATCAGTTAAGAAGGGGCCAGCTTGTTCGGCTCCTTCCATAAGTGCTCTAGCCCTGTGTGTCCCTTCCACTAGTGGCTGTGCTGGTTTAGGAAGCTACGCCTACCAGCAGTGTGAGCTGGTCCTTCACCACAAGGCTCAGAGTAGCAAGAGCCTTAGGCAGTTTGTTGGAGGCGATGCAACCTGCCTGCTATAAGCTATGAGACTTAGATATATTCTACCAATTAGGGCACATCTGTTCAAAACGCTGAAAGGCAGGCACTGTCTCTTTAAGAGCCATCCCACTCCTCTCCTTGAGTGATGAGGGCTGGGAGCACAAGGGAGTGAGATGCTGATTAAACAGTCCTACTGCCGAGCTCTGTTAGAAAATTACTGTAATTATGATCTAGTCCCAGCAGAGGGATGAGTTCCAATCCTGCTAATAACCCTTCCAGGTGCCTCAGATTCTGGGCCCACGGGAGGTAGCATCACAGGGCTCTGGCTGGCACCAGGGCCAGCGATGGCCCTTCTGTCTGGCCTATGCTGGCACAAAGACAATAGTGGCACCAGACCCTTCATCCTGTTTTGTCCTCTTGAGAAGGCAGTGGTCTTGGTTGTTTATGTTTTTCTTTTATTTATTTTTTGGTTCTTGACAGAATACCTGGGACTAATTTTGTATGAGAAAACTTACTCTAAACTAACACGAAGGAGGAGGAAGAGCACAGCCATGAGATGGCAATCTGTCTTGAGTCTCCCCACTTCTGCCTGGGGACTATAGTCAACACACCCAAAGTGCAGCGCACAGCCCCACCCAGCGCAATGCAGAGGGAGCAAGCACAGCTTCTTTTCAGCTGCAGCTGTTGTCTGTGTTGTGTTTCTAGGACCCTGTTTCTTGTTCTGAAGTGGTAATAGGATTTCACTTGGTTTCAGTGCTCTCCTTTTAGATTTCTGCTACAGAAAAGGAAAACAAGGGATAGTAAACAGATCTTGAGACACCAGAGACTCACTGTAATGCAGCTCTGTGAACCAGCAAGTTAAAGCACAAACTTCTAAAAGGCAGGCCAGTTTCTCTGTGTTTTGCCCTAAGCATACCCCAGATGCTCTGAGACAATGATCCTCAACCTAGGAAGATTTTTGGTTGTCAAAACTTGTTGGGGGAGTACAACTGGCATTCTGTTCCCCTAAACTTGGAGACATTGAAGAAATAATCTCAAATTTCCAGACACCAGGTGGGAAGAGGGCAAAGATGCTGCTGAGCATACTAAGTGCCCCCACAACATACAGTTATTGGGCCTAAGATGTTAATAATGATGAGATTGAGAAATCCTGCGTTAACAGAATGAGGTAATCAGCTCAACGTTCTGTCCTCCTAAACTTGGAGATGTTAGAAATAATCTCAAATTTCCAGACACCAGGTGTTTTCTCAGAGGTAGAATGTGTTAGTGGCAGGCCCATGAGGGTAGTGGTGTGCCACTTTGACGACTCATGGTGTGTCTGACAGTGTGGAAAAGAGACGTGTCTGTAGCCTGTTTTTCTGTTCCATGATCAGATGTGGAGGATGAAAGGTGTCCAGCTGCTCACCATCAGGTTGCGAGCATCTGCAGTGGAACCTGATGCCCTCTTTGAGGACCAGCACTAGAAGCCTCTTGGAACTGTCACAGGAGGCAAGGAAGTGGCATACAATTTCCCAGTGCCACAAAAATGCAGTGGCACTCTGCCAGGGAGAGGGGTGTAGACTATGATGGGACCTCATGAGGGAACTGAACACACATAGATGCTGACAGCCGGCCAGCCCCATAAGTGGCCTGATGCCAGAGACACCAGAACCGGCTGGGCACCAGGAAAAGGAAGCCTCATTGGCAGGGTTTGCCTAGAAACCAGGCCTGATGGGGAGAAGTCTTCATTAGTGGGGATGTTGCCAAGCCTCATACCAAGAAAGCCAAGTCATCTCTATCACCCACTCCCCAGGTGAGGGCAACCAGGTTTGCCTTATTTTTAGTGTGACCACAATTTCTAGCTTATACCTGCAGTCTCCACATAATTTTTATTTTATTTTATTTTATTTTTGAGATAGAGTCTCACTCTGTTGCCCAGGTTAGAGTGCCATGGCGTTAGCTTAGCTCATAGCAACCTCAAACTCCTAGGCTCAAGAGATCCTCCTCCCTCAGTTTCCTGAGTAGCTAAGACTGCAGGCATCTGCCACAATGCCCAGCTAATTTTTCTGTTTTTTCTGGTATAGACTGGGTCTTGCCTTTGCTTATGTTGGTCTTGAACCTCTGACCTCAGGTGATCCTCCCACTTCAGATTATAGGTGTGAGTGACTACACCCAGCCTCAGCATTAGTAACTCTCCCCTTCACGCTCAAAATGTCTCAGTTTGGAGAATAAGTTTTATGGCCACCATCTTAATTGTACCTCAATTTTCTTTAATACGGGAGTATTTTTTTGCCATTGTATTTATAAAATATTTTTGTACAAGATAAGCTACGTATTAAAATGTATCATTACTTAACTCCCCCCAAATGGCCATAATTCAAACTGAGAAAAGAGGCAGCATGTTTTCTGAATAGTTGTTTTTGTTTTTTGAGACAGTTTCACTCTGTCACCCTGGGTAGAGTGCCGTGGCATCATAGCTCATAGCAACCTTAAATTCTTGGGCTCAAAGCAATCCTCTTGTCTCAACCTCCTCTAGTAGCTGGACTACAGGTGCCCAGCTAGTTTTTCTATTTTTAAACCTTTTTTTTTTTTTTTAAAAAAGGTTTGAAGTTTTTGGCCGGGGTTGGGTATGAACCCTCCACCTCCGGCATATGGGGCCGGTGCCCTACTCCTTTGAACCACAGGCACCACCTCTAGTTTTTCTATTTTTAGCAGAGATAAGGTCTCACTCTTGCTCAGGCTGATCTTAACTCCTGAGCTCAGGCATTACACCCACCTTGACCTCCCAGAGTACTAGGGTTACAGGCCTGAGCAATTGTGTGCGATCTTTTTTTTTTTTTTTTTTGAGACAGAGCCTCAAGCTGTCACCCTGGATAGAGGGGTGTGGCATCACAGCTCACAGCAACCTCCAATTCCTGGGCTCAAGCGAGTCTCTTGCCTCCGCCTCCCAAGTAGCTGGGATTACCAGGCGACCGCCACAACGCCTGGCTATTTTTAGGTTGCAGCCCTCATTATTGTTTGGCGATTCCGGGCTGGATTCAAACCAGCCAGCTCAGGTGTTTGAGGCGGGCACCTTAGCCGCTTGAGCCACAGGCACCGAGCCTTTTTTTTTTTGGAGACAGAGTCTCACTGTGTCACCCCCGGTAGAGTGCTATGGAGTCACAACTCACAGCAACCTCCAACTCTTGGGCTTAAGTGATTCTCTTGCCTCAGCCTCTCAAGTAGCTGGGACTACAGGCTCTCTCCACAATGCCCGGCCATTTTTTGGTTGCAGTTGTCACTGTTTAGCAGGCCCTGACCGCATTTGAACCTGCCTGCCTAGGTGTATGTGGCCCATGCCCTAACCACTGAGATACGGGCGCCGAGCCCTCTGAACAGTTTTTGATAGGGAAATATGAAGAATAATTCAAATACCTTGAATAAGAAAAAGAAAAATCTTTTAGTTGTAAATTTCAAATTCCCTACCCTATGGAGGTAAATTCTAATGGGAAATGAAATAGCCGGGCAGGAGGGAAGGGGGAGGAGCAAGGGACTGTGGTAATCCACAAACTAGAAAATGAGTTTGAGTCATGGTTGTGTCAGGGATAATCCTCTGCGTAGGGGTCTGCTTTTTCTAAAGTCAGCCCTGCAGATTTTGCTGGTGCTCTGGGAATTAACAAATCAGCACCACTCAAGATTTATCCTTCCAGAGCTGCTTCTGATGGGAGACCTGTGGGGAGGTTTTTTATTTTATGAGCCAGAGATGAAAGCATTGCTGTCCCTGACATCTGAGAGTTTTATTCTTGAGATGCAAAAAGAGAACATAGTTTTCTTTTTTTTTTTTTCCTTTTTGCTTCCCTTCAACTCCATCTCTCTCAGGCTCCTTTTTTTTTTTTTTTTTTACACAGAGTCTTATTCCGATGCCCTGGGCAGAGTGCCATGGTGTCACAGCTCACGGCAACCTCAAATACCTAGGCTCAAGCGATTCTTTCGCCTCAGTCTTCCAAGTAGCTAGGACTACAGGTGCTTGCTATCACACCCGGCTAGTTTTTCTATTTTTATTAGAGACGGGGGTCTCATTCTTGCTCAGGCTGGTCTTGAACTCCTGAGCTTAAGCAATCTACCCTCTTTGGCCTCCCAGAGTGCTAGGATTACAGGTGTGAATCACTGTGCCAGGCCTCTCAGGCTGGTTTTTATTTTTTACTTTTATTTTTTGAGACAGAATCTCAAGCTGTCGCCCTGGATAGAGTGCCCTGGCATCATAGCTCACAGCAACCTCCAATTCTTGGGCTCAAGCGATCCTCTTGCCTCAGTTTTTCTATTTTTAGTAGAGATAGGGTCTTGCTTTGTTTTTTTGAGACAGAGCCTCAAGCTGTCACCCTGGATAGAGTGCTGTGGCATCACAGCTCACAGCAACCTCCAATTCCTGGACTCAAGCGAGTCTCTTGCCTCTGCCTCCCAAGTAGCTGGGACTACAGGCACCCGCCACAACACCCAGCCATTTTTTTGGTTGCAGCCATCATTGTTGTTTGGCTGGCCTGAGCTGGATTCGAACCCGTCAGCTCAGGTGTACATGGCTGGCGCCTTAGCCCATTGAGCCACAGGTGCCGAGCCAGGGTCTTGCTTTTTGCTTAGGCTGGTCTGGAACTCATGAGCTCAAGAAATCCACCCACCTTGGCCTCCCAGAGTGCTAGGATTACAGGTGTGAGCCACCCCACCCTGCTCCTACAGGCTGCTTTTTAAAGGCAGGGTCTCCCCTCTCACCTGCCATGCATTACCTTGCTCTTTGCAGTGACACCCGCCTTATTGTGATGCCAGGGACTGGCACTAGTGTGAAATGTGGATTTGTGTGTGTGCATGTGAGACAGAGCCTCACTCTGTTGCCCATGCTAGAGTGCCATAGTGTCAGCTTAGCTCACAGTTCAAGTGATCCTCCTGCCTCAGCCTCCCAAATAGCTAGGACTACAGACGTCCAGCTAATTTTTCTATTTTTAGTAAAGGTGTGTTGAGGGGGTGATTTCCTGCTCAGTTTGGTTTCCAACTCCTGAGCTGAAGTGATTTTCCTGCCTCAGCCATCCAGAGTACTAATAATTATAGGTGAGCCACTGGGCCCGGCTAAAATATGGATTTTGATGTCTCACTGGAGATGTCTAACTATAATAGAACTCAAGTAATTCAACAAGCAAAGCAGCTGACAGAGAATTTCAAAGACCTTTCATTTCATTTCTTCTTCCACAGAAGATTTTCTATGATTTCAGATCCTCAGTTTCATTACTTACGAAGACTAACTGGTTATAAATCAAGAGGTTCAGGCTGATGCCTGTGGGTCAGTGAGTAGCACATACCGAGGGTGGCGGATTCGAACCCTGCCTCGGCCAAACTGCATCAAAAAATAGCCGGGTGTCGTGGCGGGCGCTGGTAATCCCAGCTACTTGGGAGGCTGAGGCAAGAGAATCGCCTAAGCCCAGGAGTTGGAGGTTGCTGTGAGATGTGTGACACCACGGCACTCTACCGAGGGCGATAAAGTGAGACTCTGTCTCTACAAAAAAAAAAAAAAAAAAAAGAGGTTCAATTAGAGAAGCTAAATTACTTTTTAAAAAGTTACTGGTAATTTAAGATGGAGGCTATTCTTTACCTATTATGTTACAGAAAGGAGGGCATCTTGGTGCCACTCACATTGAAAATAAATCAACCAGGGTTTAGGGAATGAGACTTAAGAGGAATTCTCTCCTTTCCCTTTTTTTTTTGAGACAGAGCCTCACTATGTTGCCCTCAGTAAACTGCTGTGGTATCACAGCTCACAGCAACTTCAAACTCTTGGGCTTTAAGCAATCCTCTTCCCTCAGCCTCCCAAGTAGCTTCAACTATAGGCACCTGCCACAACGCCCGGCTATTTTTTGGTTGCAGTTGTCGTTGTTGTTTAGCAGGCCCAGGCCAGGCTTGAACCTGTAAGCCTTGGTATATGTGGCCGGCGCACAATCCACAGAGCTATGAGCGCCACCTCCTTTCCCATTTTTATTCATCAGAGGGAAAGAAGCAAGTGGTTTTGAGTTAAATACATATTTCTAAGAAATATGACAGGTCATTGTATGGGAAAATTAAAAATTGAGGTAATGGCAAAACAGTGTCTATACTATTTTGTTACATGAATGACAGAGAAAACACTAGAGAAAAAGTATTTTTTAATGAAATGTGGCTGAAATATTGCTTTCAGAGTATTTAATATTCTAAGATATCAGGTTGGACAATGCAGGCCAAGTTGTACCACCCCTAGATTAGATTATCCATTAGATGTCATAAAATTCTGTGTAATTGATTATTTATCTATGAAGGGCAAATGTATATTTACTTCTAAATTTAGGATCTTAGGGTGGTACCTGTAGCTCAAGAGGCTAAGGTGCCAGCCACACACACCAGAGCTGGCCAGTTCAAATCCAGCCTGGGCCTGCCAAACAATGACAACTACAACCAAAAAATAGCTGGGCATTGTGGCAGGCACCAGTACTCCCAGCTACTCGGGAGGCTGAGGCAAGAGAATCGCTTAAGTCCAAGAGCTGAAGGTTGCTGTGAGCTGTGATGCCACAGCGCTCTACTGAGGGCTAAAAAAATAAATAAACAGGGTGGCACCTGTGGCTCAAAGGAGTAGGGTGTTGGCCCCATATGCTGGAGGTGGCGGGTTCAAACCCAGCTCTGGCCAAAAACTGCAAAAAAAAAAAAAAAAAAGAAAAGAAATAAATAAAAAATAAAAATAGAAACACTGAGGCAAGAGGATCACCTAAGGCCAAGAGTTGGAGGTTACTGTGAGTTATGATGCCACAGGACTCTACCCAGCAGAACAGCTTGAGATTCTGTCTCAAAAAGAAAAAAAAATAAATAAAAATAAAATAAATAGGCTCGGCACCCATAGCACAGTGGTTATGGTGCCAGCCACATACACCAAGCCTGGTGGGTTTGAACCTGGCTTGGGCTAGCTAAACAACAATGACAACTGTAACAGAAAATAGCTGGTGTTGGCTCAGTGCCCATAGCTCAGAGAGTAGGGCGCCAGCCACATATACCAAGGCTGGTGGCTTTGAGTCGGGCCCTGGCCTGCTAAACAGCAATGACAACTGCAACCAAAAAATAGCCCCAGATGCCTGTGCTCCCAGTTATTGGGAGGCTGAGGTAAGAGAATTGCTTAAGCCCAAGAGTTTGAGGTTGCTCTGAGCTGTGACTCCACAGCACTCTACAAGGGCAACATAGTAAAACTGTCTCAAATAAATAAATAAATTTAGGATCTTAGCTTTTATCTTTTCCCCTTTTTACATAATAAAATCAAGTGAGAAAAAAACTTCTCATGTCTGTCCTTCTCCTGTTTCACTTGCCAGAACAAGTGGTGGTGATTAAGAAGCCACCCTACACATAATGTGGTGAAGTGGTCTAATGCCCCAGTTATCTAGTCACGGACTGGCAGTGAGGTGGGGATTTGGTTAGTGGAATCAAACTGAAAAGGGCAATCTGATTAATCTGTTGCCATCTGAGGCTTTGGTGAAGGTAGAAGCTGTTGAGTCTGTTGAGTGGGGAGCAATTTTGCTGGGTAAGGTTTAATTTCCAACAGACTGTAGGAATCTGCTGCTTCCAAAAGATCTCCTTTAGAACTACCCCCAACAGAGATGCTGGTCAGAGTTCTACCTTTTTCTGCATACTATAAGAAAGTCGGCTCGGCGCCTGTGGCTCAACGCGCTAAGGCGCCAGCCACATACACCTGAGCTGGTGGGTTCGAATCCAGCCCGGACCTGCCAAACAACAATGACAGCTGCAACCAAAAATGGCCGGGCATTGTGGCGGGTGCCTGTAGTCCCAGCTACTTGGGAGGCGGAGGCAAGAGACTTGCTTGAGCCCAGGAATTGGAGGTTGCTGTGAGCTGTGATGCCACAGCACGCTATCCAGGGTGACAGCTTGAGGCTCTGTCTCAAAAAAAAAAAAAGAAAGTCAGAGATAGCTACAGGACAGATTTCCAAACAGTCTATTTGTTTATATCTTTCAGGGCTAACTTAATTTCTTTTAACATGACTTTTTTTTGTTTGTTTGTTTTGAGACATACTCTCACTCTGTTGCCCAGAGTAGAGTACGGTGGTGTCATAGCTTACAGCAACTTCAACCTCTTGGGCTCAAGCAATCCTCTTGCCTCAGCCTCCCAGAGGCTGGGAATACAGGTGCTTGCTACCACACCTGGCTAGTTTTTCTATTTTTAGTAGAGACAGGGTCTCGCTCTGGCTCAGGCTGGTCTCGAACTCATGAGATCAGGCAATTTCCCTGCCTCAGCCTCCCAGTGCTGAGGATTACAAGCATGAGCCACCTAGGCCTGGCTTCCATGAAGTTTTATAGGTAGAAGGGTCAAGGGTCTGAGTATTCCAATGTGGTACCTACCATAGGGTATAGAGAGATGCCGAATTTCCCCTGGCCTACATGTAGAGAAAGAACCATTTTGTTCGAAATGCTGGAATCCAATGGCTATGTTAATTAGATAGCATAGAACTGTGTAAGGTGTGAAGAAGTTGCCTTGACCTTGGTTTCTTTTTCAACCCCTTCTCATCCTGCCCCAGATACCTGCTCTTCCTCTTCTGGTATCCCCTTTTCTGGTGTCTCTCAGTTACAGAACAGTTAGTTGCTCAATGGTATTTCCATTCTTAGCAACCCAGCCTTCTAGACATGGGTGCTTCTGTTAAACACTCTAGAACAATACCCATTGTTCTTACCTGTGGCCTGGGATTGGTGCAAAGGTTCCTAAAACAGAAGGCCATTGGTTCTCTTTGGTTCACCTGCTCATATGCTGCCACCTAGTGGTGTCTTCTTCTTTAGCACCCTATATAAAGTGGAAGGGACATTACGATGCTTCTATCTATATTGCTTTTTATGTCACTTGTTTTTTTCCTCCTAAGCTTAAATTATCCCTTTTTTCCACCCATGTCTTTATCTGTCATATACAAGAGGTCTCCCTTTTTATATTCCTGAGTCAGAAAATCTGGAAATGAATATTTTATTTATTTATTTTTTTAACTTGGAATCTGCTGACATCCCTGTTTGCTCCCTGATTTCCCTCTAGGGATATGAGTGTCTGACTCTGCAGCTATCGAGGGCTATGGTCATTACAGAGGAGAGGAAGGCTATTGCCAATCCAGGACTGCTATGAACAGGCATTTTTATAGCTGCTCAGTTGCTTATCTTTGAAATTTCTCAGGTAGAGAGTTAGGTAATAATAATAGCTAACCCTTATTGAGCACTCACTACATGCCAGGCATTTTTCTAAGTATGTTATAATTGTTAAATTTTTCTTTCTTTCTTTCTTTTTTTTTTTGTTTAGACAGAGGCTCACCCTATGCCCTGAGCAGAGTGCAATGGTGTCATAGCTCACTGCAACCTCAGACTTAGGCTGTGGGCAAACCACTGCCTGAGCCCCTGGAAGCCACTGGCATTACAGGCCCTTGCCGTGGCACCCAACTGGGTTTTTTTTTTTTTTTATGAGTTGGGGTTTCAGTCTCACTCAGGCAAGTCTCAAACTCCTGAGCTCAAGCAATTCTCCCTTCGCAGCCTCCCATAGTCCTGGGATTACAGGCATGAGCCACCTCGTCCAGCTATACTTGTTAAATTCTTTAATCTCTCTAGTTACCTAATGACCTAATGAGATAAGAGTATACTTCTAAAATGAGGAAACTGGCTCAGCGCCTGTGGCTCAAGCAGCTAAGGCGCCAGCCACGTACACCTGACCTGGTGGGTTCGAATCCAGCCCTGGCCCACCAAACAACAATGTCAGCTGCAAGCAAAAAATGGCCGGGTGTTGTGGCGGGCACCTGTAGTCCCAGCTACTTGGGAGGTGGAGGCAGGAGACTCGCTTGAGCCCAGGAATTGGAGGTTGCTATGAGCTGTGAAGCCACAGCACTCTATCCAGGGTCACAGCTTGAGGTTCTGTCTCAAAAAATAAAATAAAGTGAGGAAACTGAGGCATAAAATGTCCAAAAACTTACTGTAGGCTCGGTGCCTGTGGCTCAACGGGCTAGGACGCCAGCCACGTACACCTGAGCTGGGAGGTTCGAATTCAGTCCGGGCCCGCCAAACAACAATGACGGCTGTAACCAAAAAATGGCCAGGCGTTGTGGCGGGCGCCTGTAGTCCCAACTACTTGGGAGGCGGAGGCAAGAGACTCGCTTGAGCCCAGGAATTGGAGGTTGCTATGAGCTGTGATGCCACGGCACTCTCTCCAGGGTGACAGCTTGAGGCTCTGTCTCAAAAAAAAAACAACAAAAAAAAACTTACTCTAGAGAAGTAAGGGAACAGGGA
>CAUYRH010008901.1:0-19246 GCA_963574655.1 Perodicticus potto
TGATCATTGACTTTTAATCTCCTAAAACAAAATAACTTTCAACCTAGGATCCTGTACACAGCTAAACTGAGTTTCATTTATGATGGAGAAATTACATACTTTAATGACATCCACATGTTGAAGAAATTTGCTATAACTAAACCAGCTCATACATCCCTCCATGGATGCCCTTGTCATTCACTTTTCAGCCTCCTCCTTTTGTTGCATAAGCTTTTGACATGACACATTGGCCCAACTTCCTGAGCAATATTTCTCCATGTTGAGATGCTGTCTTTCATCATCACATAAGAAGGGATGATTTCTCACTTTTCTTACATCTTATGTAATCAGTAAGTTATTTTTAAATGTATTTGCTATTTTCTAAATCTGTTACTGTTTTTCATGTTGTATTTCAAAATCTCTACCTATTTTCAAGTCAGAGAATGTGGTATGCATTAAAACATTTCTGATAATTTCTTTACAAATGTTTATCCCCTCTCCACTCAGGTAGATTTTCTAAAAGTTCTAAATAGTCTAGATGTTCTAATGTATACATGAACAAAGGTATATTCTCTAATTTGGGGATGAAATATGTTTTAAATATGTACTTTAAGTTAAAAAGTTTTGATTCTGTTGTGAAGATGGTAAGTATTCCATTGTGTATAATTTTTTCTTCATAGATGTATCAATTATTCAAAGAAATGTGCTCAAATCTGCCATTAAAATTGTGCCTACACTCACTTCTGTTTACAACTGCTCCCCTTATACTTTGAAGTTATTCTACTAATTGCACAAAATTTTACACCAAGCATTTCTTTTCAGTTAACTTAATCTATTACCATTATTGTAATATTCACTTCATACAAGTAGAGTTTCTGTCTGATAATTTCTATATACTTAATATTTTTTTTTTTTTTAGAATTAGTATTTGCTTTTTGTAGGGTTTTCCTATTAACTTTAAACCTCGAGTGCCCCCATGTATTGGCTGTTTTCACTGTATAAAGAATGTAGCTGATTTTTTTCATACAGTAAGTTGTTCTCTGTTCTCTGGCTAACTCCTGTTTCTCTTTCCCAAGTAGCTATGAACCACCAGGTTCTGCTTGTAAGATTTGGAAATGTGCTGAGAGCAGCTGCACTGTCAGCATTATTCTCTTTTATTTCTGAGAAATGTACCATAAACTCAACTGAGCATAGATCTTAATGAAAAATAAGTTAAATATTTTACTTATATTGTTAGATGTTTTCTAGCAAAATTTTTATTTTTTATTTTTTTTTGTTTTTATTATTAAATCATAGTTGTGTACATTAGTGCAATCAAGGGGTACAATGTACTGGTTTCATATACAATCTGAACTATTTTCATCAAATTGATTAACATAGCCTTCATAGCATTTTTCTTAGTTATTGTATGAAGACATTTGTATTCTGCATTTAATAAGATTTGCCTGTACCCTTCTAAGATGCACCATAGGTTTGGCCCCACCAATCACCCTCCCTCCACCTCAACCTCACCCCTCCTCTCCCCTCCCTTGTCCCTTTCCCCACATTCCTGTGCCATAGTTGGGTTATTGCCTTCATGTGAAAGCTGTAAATTAGCTTCATAGTAGGGCTGAATATATTGGATACATTTTCTTCCATTCTTGAGATACTTTGCTAAGAAGAATATGTTCCAGTTCCACCCATGTAAACATGAAAGATGTAAAGTCTCCATCTTTCTTTAAGGCTGCGTAATATTCCATGGTATACATGTACCACAATTTATTAATCCATTGGTGGGTCGATGGGCACTTGGGCTTCTTTCATGACTTAGCAATTATGAATTGGGCTGCAATTAACATTCTGGTACAGATGTCTTTGTTATAATGTGATTTTTGGTCTTCTGGGTATATACCTAGTAAAGGAATTATAGGATCAAATGGCAGGTCAATGTTTAGATCTCTAAGTATTCTCCAAACTTCCTTCCAAAAGGAACGTATTAGTGTGAATTCCCACCAGCAGTGTAGAAGTGTTCTCTTTTCTCCACATCCATGCCAACATCTTTGGTTTTGAGATTTTGTTATGTGGGATCTAGCAAAATTTATTTTTATTTTTATTTTTTTATTAAATCATAGCTGTGTGCATTAGTGAAATCATAGGGTATAGTGTGCGGGCTTCATATACAATCTGAAATATTTTCACCCAACGGTTCGACATAACCTTCATGGGATTTTCTCATTTATTGTGTGTAAACATTTGTGTTCTGCATTTAGTAGGTTTTACCTGTCCCTTCTAAGTTTTGTAATTTATCATACTTGTAGGACTATTGTAAAAATTTCTAAATTTTGTTTATAAAAATATATTAATAAAATAATTGCCATAGTCACAAAAATATCTTCAAAAAACAGAAGAGAAAGTTAAGAAATAATTCTAATGATGAAAACACGTATGGGACAGTTAAATGGAAGTATAGTGTAGGTTTCACATAAATATGAAGATGAATCATTTGCAGTTTGGGAGTCCTGATTATTACTCATGGAAGAGCAGGGCATGATTCCATTTATGCCTCCTATCCTGATTTATAGTATAGTCTGACGTCTGGTATTGTGATTCCTCCTGCTTTGTTTTTATTTCTGAGTAATGTCTTGGCTATTCAAAGTTTTTTCTGTTTCCATATAAAACTAAGTATTATTTTTTAGAGATCTTTAAAGTATGACAATGGTGCTATAATAGGGATTGCATTAAAATTGTATATTGCTTTGGGTACCATGGACATTTTAACAATGTTGATTCTTCCCAGCCATGAGCATTGTATACTTTTCCGTTTGGTAACATATTTGGCTATTATTTTTATTCAGAGTTTTATGATTCTCTTTATAGAGATATTTCCCATCCTTTGTTAGGTAAATTCCCAAATATTTCATTTTCTTTGGCACTACTGTGAACGGAATAGAGTCCTTGACTGATTTTTCAGCATGACTATTGTTGGCATATATAAAGGCTATGGATTTATGAGTTTTGATTTTGTAACCTGAAACATTGCTGTATTCCTTGATCCCTTCTAAGAGTTTTGTGTAGAATTCCTGGTGTTTTCCAGCTATACACTCATATCATCTGTGAGGAGTGAAAGTTTGATCTCTTCTGACGCTATATGGATATCCTTGATCCCCTTTTCTTGCCTAATTGCGATGGCTAAGACTTCCATTACAAAATTAAAAAGCAGTGGAGACAATAGGCACCGTTACCTGGCCCCTGATATGAGTAGAAATGATTTCAATTGAACGTCATTCAATATGATATTGGCTGTTGGTTTGCTGTAGATGGACTCTAGCAGTTTAAGAAATGTCCCTTCTATACCAATTTTCTTAAGTGTTATGATCATGAAAGCATGCTGGATATTATCAAAAGCTTTTTCTGCATCAATTGAGAGAATCACATGGTCTTTGTTTTTTTGTTCATTTACATGATGAATTATATTTATGGATTTATGTATATTGAACCATTCTTGAGACCCTGGGATAAAACCCACTTGGTCATGGTATATAATTCATTTGATGTGTTGCTGGATTCTGTTTGCTAGGATCTTGTTGAATAATTTTGCATCAATATTCATTAGTGCATTTTGCATCAATATTCATCAATATTCATTCATTCTATTCTTTTCTTTTCTTCTTGGGTCTTTTCCTTGTTTGGGAATCAAGGTGATGTTTGTTTCATAGAATGTGTTGGGTAGTATTCCTTCTTTTTACATATTTTGGAAAAGGTTGAGTAATATAAGTATCAGTTCCTCTCTAAAGGTTTGGGAGAATTCTGATGGGAAGCCATCTGGTCCCGGATTTTTCTTTTTGGGGAGATTTTGTATAGTTGATGCTATTTCAGAACTTGATATAGGCCTGTTCAACATTTTCACTTCATTCTGGCTAAGTCTAGGAAGGTGGTGTGCTTCCAAGGATTGGTCTATTTCCTTCAAATTTTAGTATTTCTGAGAATAGATTTTCTTATAATATTCATTAATGATTTTTTTTTTTTTGTAGAGACAGAGTCTCACTTTATCACCCTCGGTAGAGTGCTGTGGTGTCACACAGTTCACAGCAAACTCCAACTCATGGGCTTAGGCGTTTCTTCTGCCTCAGCCTCCTGAGTAGCTGGGACTACAGGCGCCAGCCACAACGCCCGGCTATTTTTTCATTTTGCAGTTTGGCCAGGGCTGGGCTTGTACCCGCCACCCTCAGTACATGGGATCGGTGCCCTACTCACTGAGCCACAGGCACCACCTGCTTCATTAATGATTTTTAAAATTTCTGAGGAGTCTATTGTTATTTTGTCTTTACCATTTCTTTTTGATTAAATTATAGATTTTACTCTATTTTTTCCTGGTTAGGTTATCCAAAGGTTTATCTATTTTATTTACCTTTTCACAAAACCAACTTTTTGATTTATTGATGTATTGTATAATTGTTTTTTTTTTCAATTTCCTTTAATTCTGCTCTAATTTTGGTTATTTCTTTTCTTCTCCTGGGTTTTGGGCTTCTCCTTTTTCAGTTGCTTGAGATGTCCCATTAAGTTGGTAACTTCCTCCATTTCTGTTCTCTTGGGAAAGGCTTACAGTGCTATAAATTTCTGTCTTGGGACTGCCTTTGTAGTATTCAAGAGGTTCTAATAGTTCGAGTCTTCATTATCATTTTGTTCCAAATATTTGGTAACAATATATTGTTGAGTCCTTCATAATCTCAACTATCACCCAGCTATTATTCAGCATAAGGTTATTTATTTTCCATGTTTTGGTATGAGTATGCAGATTCCTGTTGTTACTGAGTTCAACTTTTATTCCATGATGGTCCAAGAAAATACGAGGAATAATTTCTATTATTTTAAATTTGCTAAGGTTAGATTTGTGACCTAAGATGTGATCAATTTTAAACAATGTTCCTTGGGCTGATGATAAGAAGGTTCATTCAGTTTTGTTAGGATGGAATGTTCTGTAGATGTCTGTTAAATCCAACTGTTGAACAGTTAAGTTTAAGTCTAAAATTTCATCGCTTAGCTTCCTATTGGAGGATCTATCCAACACTGCCAAAGGGGTATTAAAATCTTTGACTATTATGATGCAGGAAGAAATCACATTTCTGGGCGGCATCTGTCTCATCGAGTAGGGAGCCAGCCCCATATACCAAAGGTAGTGGGTTCAAATCTGGCCTCAGCTGAACTGCAAAACAAAAATAACCGTGTGTTGTGGTGGGCACCTGTAGGCCCAGCTACTTGGGAGGCTGAGGCTAGAGGATTGCCTAAGCCCATGAGTTGGAGGTTGCTGTAAGCTGTGTGATCCATGGCACTCTACCAAGGGTGATAAAGTGAGACTCTGTCTCTACAAAAAAAAAAAAAATTAGAAATCACTTTTCTCATGTCTGTTAGACTCTCTCTTATAAACTGAGGCACAGTCTGGTTGGGTGCCTAAATGTCAATAATTGAAACTCATAGTAGAGCTGAATACATAGGATACTTTTTCTTCCATTCTTGAGATGCTTTGCTAAGAAGAATGTGTTCCAGCTCCATCCATGTAAACATGAAAGAGGTAAAGTCTTCATCTTTCTTTAAGGCTACATAATATTCCATGGTATACATGTACCACAGTTTATTAATCCATTCTTGGATTGATGGGCACTTGGGCTTCTTTAACTTTCACATGAAGGGTATAACCCAATTATAGCAGAAGAATAAGGGCAACGGGGCAAGGGAAGGGAGGGGAGGGAGAAGGCGGGTGGAGAGAGGGTAAATGGTGGGATCACACTTATGGTGCATCTTAGAAGGGTACAGGTGAAACCTAGTAAATGCAGAATACAAATGTTTTCATACAATAAACAAGAAAATCCCATGAAGGTTATGTCGAACAGCTGGATGAAAATATTTGAGATTGTATATGAAGCCAGCACATTGTACCCCATGATTGCACTAATGTACACAGCTATGATTTAATAAAAAACAAAATAAAAAAATATTGAAACTTATCATGTTGAGTGTTACCCTTAACAAATATGAAGTGCTTATCCTTATCTTTCCTTACTTTTGTTGGTTTAAAACCTATCAAATGTGTGAATAAAATTGCAACACCAGATTTTTTCTGATTTTCATTTGCCGGAATTATAGAACACCATCCCTTTACCCTGATTCTATGTTTATCTTGTAAGGTAAGATGAGATTCTTGAATGCAGTAGATGTCTGGCCTGAGTTTTTGTTTCCAGTCAGCCAACCTGTGCCTCTTTAGAGGGCAATTTAAGCCATTCACATTAATTGAGAGCATTGAGAAACCTGGTAGTATTTTGGGTATTGAGTTTTTTGAAAGTCTAGTGGACATTTTAAATGCTTTTGCCACTGTGGAAGTTGGAATTTGATCAAAAATTTCTGTGGAAGTTTATTTTGATGGTGGAGGATTGTGGTGTTGATTATGGAGGATAGCTCTGAGAATATCCTGGAGAGCTGGTTTAGTTATGACAAATTTTTTCAACATGTGCATGTCATTAGTGTATTTAATTTCTCCATAATAAATGAAACTCTGTTTAGCTGGATACAGGAAACAGGTTTGACAGTGATTTTGCTTAAGGATAGTAATGGTTGATGACCACCTTCTTGCTTGAAAGTTTTCAGCATAGAGATTTGCTGTCATTGTAATGTTTTCCCCATTGTAGGTTAAGGTTTTCTTACACCTGGCTGCTTGCAGAATTTTCTCCTTCATATTAACCTTGGCAAAGCTAATTATAATGTGTCTATGAGAATTTTTATTTGGTTTGAGTTGTGCCAGTGTTCTGAAACTGTCTGCTATCTGAATTTCAGAATCTTATGGCATGTCTGGAAAATTCTCTTTGATTATTTCATGAAGTAAAGCATCTGGATCCTTCACAGCAACCTCATCACTCTCAGGAATTCCTAGAAGGGGAATATTAGATTTCTTCAAATTATCCCAGAGCTCTCTGAGACAATGATCCGTTTTTGTTCTCCACATTTTTTCCTCTTTGAATGTTTGGGAGTGTCCAAAAGCTTTGTCTTCAGTGTCAGAGATCCTTTCTTCCTTCTGCTCCATTCTGTTACTGAGGGATTCTACTGTATTTCTCAGATCTTTGAGGGCTCCAAGTTCTTGCCTCAATGTGTCAAAATCTTTGGTGATTTTGTCTTTTAATTTATTGAATTCTTGAGACATCATTTGAGTTACTCCTTGAAATTCTAATTCCACCTTTACCTCCATTCTGTTGATCTTTTTTGCTATCCAAATTCTGAACTTGATTTCTGACATCTCAGCCATTTGTTTATGAATGGAATCTTGTGCTGTTTCTGCCATATTGTTCCTTGGGGGAGATGATCTACTCTGATTATTCATGTTAGCAGGGTTTTCCCATTGATTCCACCTCATGATTGTTTTTCATCGTTTGCTAGATGGGCAGGTAAGGTGAAATTAGATTGGGGTTCCTGGAGTTGTCATTAACCAGCCCTTTGTAAAGGTTCTGGGACTGTTGACTGTAGCTTTCCCCCCTTTAGATTTCCAAAGGACCTGTACAATATTACAGTATGAGCCTGAGGAAACCTGCTTGGTCTGGTGGGATTAGGTGTCTCTGTCTTGTATTCAGCTGGTTCTTGTCCTATCCTAGTGGATCAGTGACTCAAGTGAAGTCTTAGCTGTGGAGAAATACAAGCAATTAAGACACCCCACCTCCCATGGACAGGAACTGGAAGAGGAAAATCAACCCTTCCTGTTACAGCCAAGGCACCACCCAAGATGGTCCTTGGGTGATTGGCCAAGGTTAGGAGTTCGAAACCAATTGACCCAGTCAGTATGGACTCTGTAGTGGGAGAATTCAAAAGGTCTCCAGTAACTAAATGGCAGAAGTCTACTGGCCTCTCAAATGTGGCTTGTTCTGGTGCTCTGTGGAGTCAGAAAGGCCTTCCCAGTAGCAGAGTAGGACCAGGGCTCTGTGTCTCTTTTTCCACTTTGCTTCCCTTTCATGCCCAGTCACTGGTCACCCCACAGGGCTGAGTTCCTGCTCCCTCCAATAAGCTTATGTGCCAGGGCTTTGCTCCTGTCAGAGTAAAATGAAGGTCAATGCCCTCATAGCCCAGCCACTACCTCTGCCACCAGCTGGCTGGGGGAGCTGAGTCCTGCCTGCCTGTCTCGGGTACTCAATAGCCACTGGCGAGAGTTCCACTTGAACTCAGTCTCATCCTGAGCATAACAAGTCAGCAAAGATTTTCTCCCTCAGCCACTGCACCTTTGCCCCAGCTGCTCTGCAGCATCTGTATCCCTATAGAGCCAATTCTGCTTTCCTCTGGCAGTCCTCAGAGTTGGGAGTTGTCTCTCCAAGATTAGATGCTGGTGGATTCACTCTGTTGTTTCTAAATCTTTGTGGGAATTGACCCTGTGCAGCTCCCAGGTGACTGCCTAACGTGGGGAGTTCTGGCTGTAGGAGAAGCTCCAGGAGCATGGGGCACATGGATCAAGCAGCAGGGCAGGGGATGCTGCACAATGTCTGGCAATGCCTGGCACCCAGTGACTTCCTCAAGGAGACTGCTCAGCTCATGACTCTGGCCAGGTGGATCACGACCTGGAGGCTCCTGCAGGGTGGAACATGGCGGGGTGGGGCACAGGACCTGCAATTCTAGCAGGACAGAACCAAAGGCTCTGGCCAGGTGGAGCACTTTGTCCGACAGGGCGAGTGGTGCTGCTCATGAGCCTCCTCCCACAGAGTCTGCAGGGGTTAGGCTCCTGGTTTGTCAGGCAAGGGGGGAAGAGTGGACTGAAAGTTCAGAATGGCAGGTCAAAATGTTAGGTCAATTTTTCTGCCTGGCACTAGAATGTGCAGGGTCAGAAATTCGTCCCTCTGTGGAAGTAGAATGCACTTTCTACAGCTCTCACCCGTGTGGTGAGGCAAGAGGTCCTCAGTTCACTGCTCACATGTAGAAAACCTACAGGTTCATACGAAGAGAAAAAGAAAAAACAACACAACTTCCTTAGTGTGGGGGATGGACACTTTTCCTTTGGGGTGAACTTTGTACCTGAAGTTTGCTTTCTTGGAGTTGCAGCTTGCCTCAGCAGAGGTGACCTGCAGTTATCTCTCTTCTCTCTTGGCTCGGCTCCCAGTCTTCAGCTGAATTGGGTACTTTCTGGACATTATCTGTCCTTCTGTATGGGAGCTTCTGTTGGAGGCTGGCTCTAGTTGGCCATCTTTCACCTCCCCCTTGGCAATGGGTTTTGTACCTATTGTTTATTTCCTTGGGGTTGCAGCTCATCTCAGCTGGGTTGATGTGTGTTCTTCAACATTCTCTTTCTTGGCTCAGCTCCAAAACATCAATTTACTTGCTAAACTTCTCTCCTTTATCTCTCATTCTGCATGGGTGCCTCTGTGGAAAGCGGGCTCCATTCTGCTATCTTGCCTCCAGCCCTGGTTTGCTAACAGTTTCAGAATTGCCCACATTAGAATGGCAAATATTATGAGTATTTTATCACAATAAAATGTTATTAAACATGCTTTCTGCATTCATAGGCAAATCTCAGTATGGAGATATGGTTTCCTTCCTCATGAGTAATTGCGTGCAAGTAGAAATTCAGAGTTTTAAGATAAGTATGTGCAACTTCATGAAAAATCAGCAAACTGATTTCCAAAGCAGTTGTATCATTTTACATCCCCACTACTCAAACATGAGACTTGAAGATGCCTCACGTCCATGCCAAGGCTTGGTGTTGCCAGACAGAAAATGCAGTGAACTGACGTACAAGATGCCGTGATGTTCACCATGTGCATTGGAAGGGTTTGGGGTTGGGGAAGTGTGAGAACAATGGTCAAAAGAAAGATATTTACAGGGCCAGATGGTGCTGATAGAGCCTAGGATGAAGCCTTATTCAGGTGAATAACAATAACGGTAATGTATGTAAGTCATAGCAGAATAGTAACATAGTTGGGTTATTTGTCTTATATTTGAGTTGTAAGAGTTACTTCCTTATACAGGAATCTAATGTTTTGTCAAATATTTGTATTGCAAATATTTTCTCTCAAACTTATCTTCCCTTTTAATTTTTTCCTTTCCTTGAAAGACAAATGTGTCAGACACAAGAGGCTTGGGAGATGGTAGCTTGATAATATTCCCTGTCTCAGCCCTTGTCCTCACTGGGATGTTCTGGACTGGTAACATTTGAGAAAGGGTAAACATTTGCAAAACCATGAGCACAGGTTCTGAAGTGTGGTTGAGAACTGCTAGTAAGTTTAGTGCGTCTAACCATAGAGAAAGAAAGAGTCTAGTTTAAGTGAGGTTTATTTAGATTGTTTACTAGGCAAGACTCCCTTTCTTTAAAAAAAAAAAAAAAAGCTCTGGAGCTGGTAATGGCAGCACAAAATGTCAATGCTATATATCCCACTGCAATAAAAAGGAAGTTTTTTTCCCATCAGAAAAGGAGATTTACAGAATTGTATTTGTAGAAAGCTTAAACAAACAAGTTTGAAAAGCAGAAAGCTGAGGTCCCCACCAGCCAACACCACTGTTCATTCCTGTATATAAAGGAATGTAGCTCACAACAAGAATGCAGAGACATTCAGATCTGTTTACATTGTGTTTCTCTGGCATTATCTTTGTGATGTTCTTATTAGCATTGAGATGCAAATTGTGATTTCAAAACTCAACCACAGAGTTTAAACAAACTTTAATTATTGCTGAAATACTTCTCATATGCAATTTGGCTGAGTCAGACTGTGTTTGTCCCTGAAGTTTATTGGTGCTATGTGCCTAGAATCTTCAGGTTGCATTTGGATGTTAATGGGAGTGAGGCTTCCTGGCAACCAAAATAGTGGTGGAAGACTTGAGCTTAGAACCCGATGTCGTGCATCTGCAGGGTGGCTAGACAGGTCCCTGCCATGATTAGGCAGCATGGCCCTAGGACCAGGGATGTGATGCCCATCACAGGGATGTGATGCCCCAGCCCTTCAGGCAATGTCCATGACACACAAGAAAGGCTCAGTGGAGTGCAGGACAAGCAGTTCACCAACAGTGGTGTTGCCTGTTGGGGACCTCAGCTTTCTGTTTTTCAAACTTGTTTGTTTATGCTTTTTGCAAACACAATTCTGTAAATCTCCTTTTCTGATGGGAAAAAACCCTCTTTTTTATTGCAGTAGGATATACAGCATTGACATTTTGTGCTACCATCACCAGCTCCAGAGCTTTTTTTTTTTTTTCTTTTTAAAGAAAGGGAGTCTTGCTCTGTCTGTCAGGCTAAAGTGCAGTGAGTGATCAGATCATAGCTCACTGCAGTCTCTTGCCTCAAATACCTGGGCTTAAGCAATCCTCCTACCTCAGCCTCCCAAGCAGCTCTGACTATAGGGGACCACCACCACACTCCACCACAGCCAGCTAATTTTTTTTCTTTTTCTTTTTTTTGTAGAGACAGGGTCTTCCTATGTTGCTTAGGCTGGTCTTGAACTTCTGGCCTCATGTAATCTTTCTGCCTCTGCCTTCCCAAATGCTGGGATTACAGGTGAGCTACCACACCTAGCCTTGAGATTTTTCCCCAGCTGAAATTGTTCACATTAATACTAAGTCCCTATTGTCCCTGGCAACCCCCATCTTCCCTTCTGTCTCTATGACTATGCCTACACTAGGGACCTCAGGTGAGTCAACTCATACAGTATTTATCTTTCTGTGTCTGGCTAAAAATAAAGATATTTACAAAGATATTTCAGTCAAATTGGTACATCATCTTATTCTTTTTTCCTTTTTTTAATATTCATATACAGTAAGAATGTTTATTTGGGTGCACTGTTCTATGAGTTTTAATACACATATAGATTATGTGACCACCACTATGATTAGGATATAGTGAAGATTGACATCCCCCAGAAGCCATCCCTGTCCTTTCCCTTTATAATCACACCCTTCTCCACCTTGACCGCTCAAAACTGCCCTTTGTCCCTATACTTCACCTTTTCAGGAACGTCACATAATGGAACCATGTAGTAGCTTTTTGTGAATGCCTTCTTAGACTTCACCATATCTCCTTCCTTAGAGTTGGATTGCTTGGCCATATCATTCAGTGTGTAACACTGTACGAAACTGCTGAAATCTTATCCCTAGGGCAGTTAGACCATTTTTCATTCATTCTCATCAGTAACATTGTCTTGAGTCCTTAGGAACACCTGGTATTGATAGGTTTATTTCATTAGCCATTGTAATATGTGTACATTGACCTTGGCAATCCTAAATCTTAATCAGTCAGCTAAGTGGGGATATTGCCTCTTGTCACAAACCCTAGAAAGAAAACAAAGTAGTCCCACTGCTCTATTTCCCAGAGAAAAAATATTCCTCAAACTGACACACACAGAACTCTTAAGCTATTTTAAAGAGTTTCATTGAAAAGTCAAGTAAGAATGCCATGCAGAGTGGAATGTCAGCCATTTTGACATTACTTGATTTTTCTCTACTTTATAAATCTGAAATGCAAAATTTTGTGATAGTTAATATTGTAGATTCTAGTGTCAGACTTCCTCCCTTGGAACCATAGCACCAAGGTAAGTTGACCTTGTGCAACTTAAACTCTTGAAGGTCCCGTGTCTTCACCTGAAAACTAAAACTGATAGTATTTACCCCATTAATCCCAAGGATTAAATAAACTATTTTAATCTTATTCTCTCTGTGTATGCCACATTTAGAACAGTGCCTGGCATGTGGTTAACACTTTAAGAATTTGTTTAACAAAATTTAAACCTATAACACAGATGAAGATACCAGGAGGAAATGTTCAGACCTTAAGTCTCCAAATGATAGTGACTAGTCAGTTATTCCTGCTCAGTCATCATTTAGGAGAATCTCCTTTTCTGAATTACCTAAAGCCAAAAACAATTCAATGCAGATATCATTCAATTTTCTCTTGACATTGATCCTATAGTAAAGTTTCCTCTTTGAAGGAAATGTAGTATCTGGTTTCCTGCACAGAATAACATTTCTTCTAATGTCAACTTGATCCTACTCTTTACAAAGACAGACCTAGGATCATTACACAAAAGAGCATGTACTTGAGCTGAGAATGAATCTAAGACATGGAAACAGTGTTCCATCTCCCTCTGCTTTCTGGGCCTCATATTCCCCAGGATCTCGGCTCATTCCACTAGTCAAAGCTGATCATCTGACCTGAAATGGACTTTCTCATTTTTTAGAACTTGAGCACATTAATCAGCAATAGTCTTCCAATAAGCTGAAAGCTAGGAGCCTCCCACAAACTATAAGCTGCCAGTGAGAGCTCTGCAGTATGTGTCACCCAGAGGACGTGTGTGTGTGTGTGTGGGGGGGGAGGCAGGACTAAAAGTCACATTGTACTCACCGTGTACTATGTTGCTTTTCAAAATTAACATATGTGGTAGGTGTCACTGACAGTTCCTTCTAAGTTTAAGGAAGCTTAGGTTTAATCACTTGTCAAGGTCGCATAACAATTACATGCCCACATCATTTTACTGTAAGGAAAAGTTCCTGTTTCATTCCTTAATTATAAGTTAATTATAATGTGTCTAGGAGATGATTTATTTGGATTGAGTCCTCCTGGAATTCTGAAACTGTTTGCTATCTGGATTTCAGAATCTATTGCCATGTTTGGGAAGTTTGTTATTATCTGTTGGAGTAGAGCATCTGGGCCTTTTGAAACAACCTCTTCTCCTATAGGGAATCCTATAAGGCAAATGTTTGCTCTTTTGGAGTGGTGCCACAATTCTCTCAGGGAATGGTCCATTTTTACTCTCCACTCCTCTTCCTCTTTGAGCATTTAGGAGCATTCAAAAGCTTTGTCTTCAATGTCAGAGATCCTTTCTTCTGCTTGCTCCATTCTGTTAGTGAGGGATTCTACTGTATTTTTCAGATTTTTGAGGGCTGCAAGTTCTTGCCTCAATGTGTCAAAATCTTTGGTGATTTTTGTCTTTGAATTCATTGAATTCTTGAGACATCTATTGAATTACTCCTTGAAATTCTAGTTACATCTTTACATCCATCCTGTTAATCTTATTTGCCATCCAAATTTGAACTCGATTTCTGACATCTCAGCCATTTGTGTATGAATGGGATCATCAGGTGTGTCTGTTTTGCCATTTCTTGGGGGAGTTGATCTAATCTGATTATTCATGTTGCCAGAGTTTGTCTGCTGATTCTGCCCCATGATTACTTTTCACCATTTGGCTAGATGGGCAGGTAAAGTGTAATTGGATTGGGGCTGCTGTAGTTGTGGTTAACCAATCCTTTGCCAAGGATCTGGGACTGGTGACTGTGGTTTTTTCCCCTACAGCTTTGCTAAGGACTGTAAGGTGTTATAGTCTGAGTCTCTGGGGACCTGGTTGGTGTGGTGGGGTTAGGTGGCTCTGTCTTGTATTCAACTAGTCTTTGCCCAAGCCTAGTGGATGAGTAACTCTGGGTTGAAGTCTCAGCTGTGTTATGGCAAAATTCTTCAACCATGCAACTAACACACCATGCCCCCCACAGTCAACAACTGAAAGAGGAAAATCAAACCCCCTTGTCACACAACCAGGGTACCACCCAAGAGGGTCCTTGTGTGATTGCCCCAGGTTTTGAGTTCCAAACCTATTGACCCAGTCAGTACCAACTCCTACGTGGGAGAGTACAAAAGGTCTCCAGCAACCAGATAGTAGAGGACTACTGGCTGCTCAACTGTGGCTCGATCTGGTGCTGTGTGGAGTCAGAAAGGTCCGCCTAGTAGCAGAGTTGGACTAGGTGGCTGGTATCTCTTTCTCCACTTTGCACATATTTCACTCTCACTCACTGGTAATGCCATGAGGCTGTGGTCCTGCTCTCTCCAATAAGCAGATGAGCCAGGACTTTGCGCCTGCCAGAGTTGGGGGAAATTCAATGCCCCCTTGGCCTGGCCACCACCCTCTGCCACCAACTGACTAAAGGAGATGAGTCCTGCCTGCCACAGGTACTCAATGGTCACTGGGGTGTATCTACCTGAGCTCAGTCCGAATCTGTGGATAACAAGTCAGCAAATGATTTTCTCCCTCTGCCAACGCACCTATGCCCCAGCTACTCTGCAGCACTGGTATCCCTATAGGGTGAGGTCTGGCTTCCTCTGGCAGTCCTCAGCCTTGGGGAGGTGTCTCTCCAAGATTAGACTGGCGGGATCGCTCTACTTTTGCTGAATCTTCATGGGAGGTATTCATGTGTGGCTCACAGGTGGCTCCCATGGCCAGGGAGGCAGCTGTAGTGGCAGGTCCAGGAGTGCAGGGCACACAGCTCCAACAGTGAGGCTGGTGCAAGACATGTGGTCCTGGCAGGGTGGAGCTCAGGGCTCTCCATCCTTTTTTAATGCTGCATGGTATGCATATACCACAATTTATTAATCCTTTCATGGGTCAATGGGCATTTGGGCTTCTTCCATAAGTTGGCAATTATGAATTGAGCTGAAATGAACAATCTAGTGCAAATATCTTTGTTGCAAAGTGATTTTTGGCCCAGGAAGAAGGAGATAAGTTGAGGGGGAAGGGAGGATGGGGGAGGTTTGATAGAGGAAGGGTAAACTGTGGCACGACACCTATGGAGCATATTGCAAGGTTACAAGTCAAATCTATGAAGTATAGAACATAAACGTGTTAACACAATAATTAAGTAAATGAGGTGAAATCTATACTAATTAGTTTGATGTAAGTACTCCAAATTGTATAAAAATCAACACATTGTAACCCACAAATTCATAAATGTATTCATGATCTATGTGTATATGACTTAATAAAAGGAAAAAAAAATAAACTACTTGGTCTATCCCACCAGTTCCCTAACATTTAAAAACTGTTCACGTAATCTAAGTTTAATGCAATCTAATTTGAAAACACAGATGCACTAAAAAATAGATCTGTAGTACAACTAACCAGAGATCCGTGTAACATTTTGCTTTATATTTTTCTAAGGTTTTTTTTGTCCACATATATTCCTTCTTAGCAATTAAAATATGTAAGAACACACAAGGAATTGTGCTCTACTTGTTATTTGTATCTTAATATTTCATATCACAAAAGTATGATGATTATTTTCACATCAATAAATTAAAGCTATATTTCCATATAAAAAAGAGAGGTAGAATTTTCATCTTTTATGTTTACCTGGATGAAGCTAGAACATATTCTTCTTAGTAAAGTATCTCAAGAATGGGGAAAAAATGTATCCAATGTACTCAAAACTAATATGAAACCAATATTTAATCACTTACATATTCATGTGAATGATAAAACACAAAAATAGTTCGGAAAGAATGGGGGGAGAGAAGGGAGAGGGGAGGGGAGGATGGAGGGTGGGTGAAGGGAGAGTATTTGGTGGGATCTCACCTAATGTGCACAATGCAAGGGTACGTTTCAAAACTAAGTATATTTTAAATATCTAACCATAAAAATAAATAAGTGAAGTTATGGTTATGTTAATTAGTTTGATTTAAACATTTTGCATTTTATATCAAATCATCATATTGTATCCCATAAATGTATACAGTTATGATTTAATAAAAACTAGGTAAAAACAAATGAGTAAATATTCACCATGTGTCCATTTACAGCAAGAAATTGCTGATCCTTGTCCTAGGGGTTTTTCTCCCAAATTTTTACTGTGGCAAATACACATAAGATGTACCATCTTATTCATTTTAAAGTGTACCAGTTAGTGGCATTAGAACATTCATATTCTTGTTTGCAACCATCACTACTATCCATCCGCCCAAATTTCTTATATTCCCAAAGCGAAACTCTGCCTTTATTAAATATCAACTCCCCATTTCTTCTTTCCTCCAGCAATGCCACTCCCCACCCTTTGGCAACCACCAGTCCACTTTGTCTTATGAACTTGCTTGTCCTGGATTATTAGATGATTCTAAGTGGCTTGTCAGATGTTGCTTTAAGATGACACTACAAGGCCCTTAGGAGGTTTACATCCCTTGTTTGCAGGCTTTAGGTAATTGTTTTGAACCAGCTATTTGGAATTATGATAATATTCTCAAGTGTGAAGACATGTAGTTTTCTGAGTCAGAATTGGGATGAATTTCAGTGGCTTTGAATATGTGAAGTTTCCACCTTGCTAGAAAATGAGACTATCACTGATGGGATGAAGAAATCATGAGAGAGGATCTGGGTTGTTGTAAATGTGGAGTAAACATGAGATAGAGGAAAAGGGAGGATTATACATCTAAGTCCTCCTAGCTGCAAAGTGTATATTCTTTCTATTCCACAGCAGCTGATATAACAGTTAAAATGATAAATGTTTGTATCGTGGTAAGAATGCATAACATGAGGACTGCCTTCTTAACACATTTTTAAACACACAATGCAGTATTATTAACTAACTAAGATGTTGTGCAGTAGGGGTTCTGAGTCCCCTGGTGATTTTCCCTAAGTGTTATGGATATCACATCAAAGTTGAGGGGTCTTTTTTTTTTTATTAATTCATTTTGTGTAAAGTCATTTGTACATAGATCATACATACATTTATGCCATTATGGGATTCGTTGTCTTGATTTTGTACAAATTGGAGTGCTTACATGCTACTAGTCAACATAGCTTTCACCTCTTTTACCTAATTGCAGCATTAAGACATTTGTGTTCTACACCTGATAGATCCAATTTGTACTTGTGATATGCTCCATAGTTGTGGTCCCCCTACAACCCTTCCTCTATCAACCCACCCTCTTCCTTCCCTTGTCCCTCCCCTTCCCTCCTTCATCTTAGGCTATCTTCAAAGGGGGGTCTTTCTGACTATCAGGATGCTCTGTGCTATTCTTTTTCCTCAGAATCTAAGGCACAGATTGGTATATTAAAGTATTTCTTATAGCTTAGAGAATAAAGAGAACATTATTAGTTTTAGTATTCAAAAGAATAAGTTTAAATTTATTTATTTTCATGTTAACCAAAAAGCTTATAAAGCTTATCACCTATTTGATGATAATTGGGCAGTATATCCTGTTATGGATCATCTTTCCTCTGAATGTCTGATTTCTTTTGTTTTTACAAAGAATCCCCAAAGCCATAAGATCTTTAAATGCTGTGATGATAAATTAAGATGAACAAAGCAATGATGAAATTATTCCATTAGGTCTAGGTGTCTGGAGAAATTCTCTAGGGCCCTTCATCTTTCCCAGCAGTCACCCCCTCCCCAGGACTCCTGTATTCCTGAGAATGGTTAAGGACACGCGGATGAAGCCCAGGGGACATCACCATGAGTGAGGCAGACTCATCTGTAGCTGCCATTACCCTGTTGTTTTTCCCGCGTCCTTGGGTAAATTTAAAGCAGTTCACCAGCCTTAGCTCAACCCTTTTGACTGGAGCAGGATCTCCAGTTACCAGGTAGGAGCAGAGCCTTCTCTTTCTTTGGTGGAAGGTCTTTGTGGGGTTTCTGATCCCCTTTGGGCCTGATGATGCTGGATGTGAACACGAGAGAGCGAGCTCATGTGCAGGGTTACCTTATGTAAAGGATGTTTACGTATAGCAGAAAGTTCTGATGACCAAAGGAATTTCATGTTAGGAGAAAAAGAAAAGCACTGCAGGACCACTTTCAGTTCTGTTGTGGAGAGGCGAGTGGCATTGCCTCCTCAGTTACAGCAATTTTAACCACTACCACTTTATCACTCAAGGCCAGTATGCCCAATTTTGACGTTTGATAATATTCTCCACTAAAATACACTCAAATTCTTTGGGGGGTGGTTAATTCCACATTATGCGGCTAGAAGAAATACTAGGCCAACAAAGAATATCCAAGGATGTTTACAGGATAATTAGTGAAAGTCCTCAAAATGCAAATAAGCCAACTGAGGAGAACCTCCATTGACCAAATGGATGAGTGAGAAATAATAGTAATATTACAGATACATTAGGTTAATTGGAATCAGACCATGACTTCACAATGATGCTCAGATTTATGTAAAGCATAGTGTAACCCAAAAGAAGGGTGGATTTCTAATGATATGTTTAACTTGTCAAATAGATTTTTTATATTTCAAAATACTAACAGGGTACAAATAGAATGGAAAAACAAACACCACATGTAGTCCAATTACATTTTTAAATTTTATTCACTTTTTAAGAGATAGAGTCTCACTATGTTGCCAAGGCTACACATGGACTCCTGGGCTCAATGATCCTCCTGGGTCAGCCGCTTGAGTATCTGGGACTACAGGTACACGCCATAGCACCCGGCTCAAACTGATTTTAACAAGAAAGAGTGTGTTTATGACTACACACATATACAAGTGTAATTTGTTCCTTCTGGTAAGCAGATGTCCTTTTAGAAGTATAAC
>CAUYRH010008903.1:0-57078 GCA_963574655.1 Perodicticus potto
TCCATTCGTGGGTCAATGGGCACTTGGGCTTCTTCCATGACTTAGCAATTATGAATTGGATTGCAATAAACATTCTGGTATAAATATCTTTGTTACTCTGAGTCACTTGCAATTCCATATGTATTTGGGATTGACTTATCAATTTATGCAAAAAGCCAGGTGGAATTTTGCTGGGGATTGCTTCAAATATATAATTAAGTCTTCTGATTTATGTATAATTTGTCTTCCATTTATTTAGCTCTTTAATTTCTGTCAAGTGTTTTTATTCCATGTGTGAGTCTTACCCTTGCTTTGTATAGTACTAAGTCTTTTATAATTTTTGATGCTATCATAAATGAAATTGTTTCTTAATTTCATTTTTGAATTGTTAATTGCTAGTATATAGGATTACAATTTAGTTTTGCATATTGATCTTATATACCATAAATGCTATGAATTCATTTATTAGTTCTAATAGTTGTTAGCTGAGTTTTTAGGATCTGTATTAGATCTTTCCATATAGAAATAGAGATTGTTTTCATTCTCCCCTTCTAATCTCGAGGCCTGTAATTTTTTTTCTCTTGTCTAATTGTCTGAGCCAGTCTGTAATTGTAAATCTTATAGATGCAAAAGTAAAATGTCGCATTAAAGTGAGTGGTAAAAGCAGACATTCTTATCTTGTTCCTGACCCTAATAAGAAAGCATTCAGTCTTTCATCATTAACTACAGTGGGATTTCCATAGATGTCCTTTATCAGGTTGAAGTAATTTATTTACTTTCTATTTCTAGTTTGTTGAACATTTTCTTTTAATCATGAAAGGGTATATGATTTTGTCAAATCCTTTATTTGCATTTATTGAGATGATCATGTGGGTTCTGTTCTTTATTCTGTTAATATACTGAATTATCTAGATTAACTTGTGGATGATAACTAATCTTTCATTCCTGGCATACGTCCCACTTGGTTGTGGTTTATGAGCCATCTAAGACTACATATATTGCTGGATTTGGTTTGTTCCTCACCCCTTTTGTAGTGGATATTGTTTCCAGGGTATGCATGGTTTATTTATCTAGTTTCATATTGATAGGCATTGGGAAATTTTTAATTGCTTTTAACCAATAATGCTGAAATTAGTAACCACGTATTTCTGTTATTTCAGAAGTGGAATTGTTATTCTACATAAATAACTAGATTAAAGATTGTGCTTGTATTATTTCAAATGAGAAATAGAGCATTATCCTTGTTGGTTACATGTCTTTTTTCACTTGCTATTTAAAATTTTTTCTCTTTATCATTGGCTCAAACAGTTTGATTATGATAAGCCCTGGTGTAGTTTTGTATATTTTGTAATTGGCATTTGTTGAGTGTCTTGGACCTGTGGGTTTGGAAAATTTTTTTGGCTGATAATTTCCCAGATACTTTTCATATCTCTCACCTGAGTTCTCACCTACAAGGACTTACAACTATGCAAACATGTGACTACTTGAAGTTGCCCCATATTCTAACAATGTTCCATTCCTTCCCCCACCCCTCATCGTTTTTCTCTTGGTTTCATTTTGGGTGGTTTCTATTGCTATGTCTTTAAAATCACTACTCTTTTCTTTTTTACCCACAGTGTCTGTTCAACTGATATTCCCATATTGTCATTCAGCACATTTTTCATCTCAAACTAAGTTTTCATCTCTATAAGTCTAATTTAGGTATTTTTAAATATCTTTCTTGCTTCTACTTAACATGCTCAATCTAGCTCTTCAAACATATGGAATATACACCTAATGAGTGTCCTGATGCCCTTTACTGATTCTATTACCTGTTTTACTTTTATGTGGTCATTTCAGTTATTGAATTTTGTACTCATTATAGTTTTTACCTTTATGTTTCTTTTCATTCTTTTTACCTTTTCTTTATTCCAGACATTGTGAATTTCACCTATTGTGTATTGGATATGTTATATATTTCTATACATATTCCTGAGCTTTATCCTACGAACTGGTGCAGTTATTTTAAAGAGTTTTATTCTTTTGGGTCTAGTTTTCAAGCTTTATTTGGCAAAGCACCATTTAATCTAGAGTTAACTTTCTCTGCTGTTGAGTAAAGCCTTAACCAAACCTCCTAAATTATAAGGTTTTCCATTCTGGTTGGGGGAACGAGAACTAATCACAGTCTTGTCTGAGTTGGGAACTCTTCCTTTCTATTCTTTCAGCTGGTCCATGCCAGCCTTAACTAGTATACTCACTCACATGCACTAATCAGTACTTAGCTGACAACTTGAAGGAGACTTCTCTGCATCTCTCTCTCTCTCTCTGCAGTCCTCATCTCTAGCACCATGTCCTTTAAACTCTGGCCACCTTGCCTTCCTCAGACACCAGGTCTATTTTTTCCAGCTCTGTCAGTCAGTCAGAGAGACTGCCAGACTCTGCCTGGGTCTCCCCTCTCTATACAAAAGCCCGGAAACTTTTTCAACACAATGCCCTAGGGAAAATAAACTAGGGAAATTACTGGGCACACTCCTTAGATCCCTTTCTCTCAGGGATAGTTGCCTTCATTGCCTGATGCTCAATGCCTTGAGAACCATCTCTTCATACAGTATTTTGTCTAGTTTTTATTTGTTTGGGAGGAGGGTAAGACCTTTTACTTGCTCTTGGTTGGAAGTAAAAGTCTCAGATCTATTTTTCATGATCCGTGTTCTGCTAAGGCTTTCTGTATGCTTCTTTCTTTCTTCCCATGCACCTCTGCTCAATTATAGCTAATGCTAAAAGCCTTACTCATATACTGAAATCAATGAATCATATCTGTCTCTTAGAGTGACTGAAAATGGAGTCTGAAGGTTTTAATTTCCCCTTTTCCTTGCCTTATCCAATAATCTAGAAAAGAAAGTGAAAGATATTCTCCAATAAAGCAATTTCAGTTTCTATTTCAATAACAGCTTATAAAGTGCACAAAATTTTAGTTTCCAGTTATTTAATAAATTGAGGCACATTTAAGGTCAAAAAATTTCTCAGGATGCTTAATAGTTCCAGGACATAGCATATGGAGGTTGTATTTATAATTCTATAGCTAATGAACCTTAATATTCTGAGTGTTATTTAACAGCTGGGAAAATTATCTGGCCATTATCATCTCCATTATTAGTAGTATAATTGGCTTTCTCAAATGAGACAAAATTCACTATTCCCTGAGGTTAAGGATTTAGAAGACAGAATTTATAAAACAAAGTATGGCTTTTCTTCTTTATTTTTAATCTGTTCACTTCAGCCTCAAATCATGGCCTTACATTTTACTACTATTGAGAAATTTTGCTTACTTGAGTGTCTAGTGAGAGGATTGAAATCTTCTCTTGCCCTCCAAATCATTTTCATATTATTCACGTAGCCATAATGAGAAAAGATCTGGTACAGGACAGTAGAATAATGTTTTAGAGCATATGTTTTGGAATGACACAACCTGGATTTGAATCTTAGTTCTATTACTTTTGGCTTTAGACAAATCACTTAAACTCTCTGAACTACTCTTCTGGGACATAAGGGTCATCATACCTACAGCACTAAGTTTTGTTAAGGGTTAAGTAAGAAAATATATTTATTTTTTCAGCCTGGTTCTTGACAATTTTTCCATGCACCATAATCATGGTTACTGATATTATATCTATTATGATTATCATTTATAATGAGGAGAAATTGGAAACTAATTCTTTCCTTGCAGCAGCCAGATCAGTATCATCCCTTTCCCGTCCAAGACTTTTGAAGGGATGTGCCAAGCTCAGGCTGTTATTGCCATTTTGATTATTTAACGTTCACTGAGCACTGAGCAGCATTTGTGAGAACACAGAAGGTGGCGAGAGGGCAACCTCTCCCACTCTGAGTTAAGCAGGGAGCCCGGAGCTGGCCGGATGTGTGGTGAGGACAGCACAGCCAAAAAAGACCATCTGGACCAGTGCAATCGGAGCTCCACGGAAACGTGTGGGGCCGGTCACTAAACCAAGTTATTTGGCTTCTAATCAACTTAACATTAAAATTCTCCCAGCCCTCCCATCTAAGATGCTAATTCCTCCTAAAGAGGCGTAAGATGTACAGGAGCCCTTGCCAGTGGGGCTCCCGTTTCCTTCTGCCTCATCTCACCTCTTCCAGCTAGACTGATCCACTGGAAAACACGCTTTTCCCTTAAAATAAAATAAAACCCTAATTTGAATAAACACCACTACCAAACTCTCATTTTAAGGGGCCTGAACACGCTTGAGGACTTACAGCCTTGCCACCCAATAATACTTCTGGAATAGATGCCAGATACTCTTTCATCATCAGAAAAGTAAGAAGACTTCTTTAAGCCAAGCAGAATTGCTTAGTCCTTGACTCCTATCCTTTAAAATAATGCCTGATGACTAAGGGTGTCCTGAATTCTGGGCATAGCATCAATATAAAAGCTGTCTTCTCCAACAGGTTGTCTCAGTGGAGGATTCTAGTCTAAGCAATAAAATGTATCCTGAATTGCCTTCTTTATATCATTACCAGTTTCAGTCCAGGTAAATGGCATTCAGAGAAGTTTGATGGTGACCACATTCCCACAGCAAGTTAGGCAAGACCTTTCTGTTAAAACTCTGTGTTAGACATCACAAAATCCCCAAACCAGAGATGTTGGCGTGGATGTGGAGAAAAGGGAACACTCCTACGCTGCTGGTGGGAATGCACACTAATACGTTCCTTTTGGAAGGAGGTTTGGAAAAATATCTTTTTCATATGTAATAGTTCTGTTGGGCTTTATAGTTCCAAATGTGCCTGATTACTTTTGCTGGTCTCTTGTTACTTATTCACTTTTGTAATTTCATCATTTTAGTTAAAAAACTTTGTCTCTACCTATTTTATAGTCTGTTTTTGGCAATTCCAGTCAAGTTCTTGGAAGTCTAAATCCAAGTTTTTTGTTTATGCTGACTCTCACATGTGGTGGATTAGTTCTTAATGTTTCATTATCTTTTAATATGTGGGCATACATATTTAATCTGTGACAATCGTACAGGCTTAAATTGGCAAAGTGTTTCTTTACCCCAGAAGGACAGAGTTGTGATTGCTTCTGTCCAGACTTGCAGTTGCCATTGCCTTGACTGTTGTATCTACTTTCAAGGTTCCCAGGCTTGGTGTGGTAGCAATTTCAGATGCTGCTAGCCCCTGACTTCATCTGGTCGCTCATTGCCACATTAATACCAGCAATTGCCTTCACGACAGCTCTGCCTTTTCCATTTGTGGGAATACATTTTCCTAATTTTCTGTAAGCCCAGCAATGTATTTTATACAGGTGTGGCCATACTGCTGGAAACAAAAGTTGTTGATGCTTTTCTTCAGCCATTTCTGATCTGATTTTAAGTTATCCATTGAGTTTTTAGTTTTAATTTAAGAAAAAAATATTCTGTAAGTTCTGCTTGTTTTTTTTAAATCTCCTTGGTGATATCAGAGAGAACCTTTTGGTTCTGATTGTATTTTCCGTTTCTTATTATTTCTTTAAATCAGTGGTTCTCCATGTGGTTGGTTCCTTACCACAGAAGGTATTTGTAAATTTGTATGGCAGATTTTGGTAAACAGATGATGGGGAAGAGTACTCTGATTTGGGAATGCTAGATAATTTTAACGTGTGAGGTAGTATCATATAGCAGATTGTTCCGTCAGCATCATTACTTTTGCATGTTTCTGCAAGCACTCACATACATGGTGTCCATTAACTTCGTGTGTAATATACTATGTTAAACTGTTTTAAATTGCACACAAACTTTATGTTTACCCTGTATAGTGAAAAGCCTAGCTCTAACTATCAGAGCATCAAATTTAATTCTTTTACATGTAAATACAAAGAATTCTTAATCCATTCTAATATATGCCATATTTCTTAGAAATGAAACTACACTCTAAGTTAAAGGAAGGTTATACTTGATTTTTACTGATCATTGTCCTAGAATTGTTTGTTTTTCAGCTGGGCCACTGTTAGTATTTGAGTTGAGAGAACAGCACATCAATGTCAGGGACCATTAGTACTTGTTACGTGTAAATATGTAAGAGAAGATTCGAGACTCCTTTAAGTCAATTAGAATTAAAATCTTATCAAGTTAGCATATGTACATAACAAGGGTTATTTTAAAATTGCATATTAATTGACATTTTACATATTTAATTGAGAAAATATGCATATAATATACAGATCATAAATGTACAATTTGATGAGTTTTAATAAAATATACTTCCGTATAAGAAATACCCCAATCAATATATAGAATACTTTCATCATCCCGTGAGGACCCTGTGCCTCTTTCCAGCCAGTCTCTACCATCTATATGCAACTGTTCCTGATTTCTCTCCATGGGGAGGTTTTATGAAGATTTAACATCGTGGAATGAATCAGGCAGTATACATATACAGTTTGTTATCTATCTAATGTAGAGTTTATGAGATCGATTAATGTTATCTGTCTCACTAGGTCTTTTTTTTTTGAGACAGAATCTCACTTGGTTGCCCATGGTAGAGTGCCGTGGCATCATAGCTCACAACAACCTCAAACTTTTGGGCTTAAGTAGTTCTGTTGGCTCAGCCTCCCAAGTAGCTGGGACTACAGGCGCCTGCCACGACGCCTGCCTATTTTTTAGAGATGAGGTCTTGCTCTGGCTCAGACTGGTCTCGAACACCTGAACTCAGGCAATCCACCTGCCTCGGCCTCTGAGAGTGCTAGGATTACAGACGTGAGCCACTGAGCCTGGTCCGAGCCCTCTAACCTTGTATGTCTTTTTCAAAATTTCTTTGTCTATTCAAGGTCTTTTCACATTTTTATAAAAATTATAAAAGGAACTTGTCAACTGGAGATTTGATTATCACTGTATTTAATCTATGGAATAATTTGGTGAGAATTGACATCCTAATATAATCGTTTTTGAGTCTTTGATTAATTAACATTGATATGTATCTGTTATTTAGGTTTTCTTTTATTTCTCATCATGATGGTTCTCAGTTCTTAGTATAAAAATCTTCTATATCTTTTGTTATGTTTATTGATTATTTTGTATATTCTAATGCTACTGTAAATCTTTTAAAGTTTTGTTTTGTGTTGCTAGTATGTAAAAATACAGTTGTTGCTTGTGTATCTATCTTGTAACGTATAACTTTAATTTACCTGTTTTATTTTTGTGGATTTCTTTTAGATTTTATATGTTACTAATAATGTCTGCAAATGAAGATAATTTTTCTTATCCTTCTCTATTTTTATGCCTTTTATTTCTTTCCCCTTTTTTGGTTATTGCCTTACAATAACCAAACTGGCTAGTTACTTCAATAAAATGTTATTTATAAGTGGTGAGAATGGATTTCCTTGCCGCGTTCTCATTCTTTGGATGAAAGTACTTAGTAATCCTTTGTCAAAGTGAAGAAGTTTTCCTCTATTCCTGACTTGAGAACTTCTGATTATAAGTAAATGCTAGATTTTGTCAAATGTTTTTTTCCTGCATTTTCTAGTACTGAGATAAAAGGATATTTCTAATCTCCTTTCTGGTATTAATATGGTGAATTAATTGACCTTTTATATGACTAACCAGCTGTCTATTTCTAGGATAAACTTGAGTTGATCTGGTCATGACATATAATCCTTTCTATAAATCGCTGGATTCTTTTTGCTCATATTTTTGTTGATGATTTATCTGTATTCATGAAGAATTATGTAATTTTAGGTCATTGTATATTTGTCAGGTTTTGATATTCCTTTGGTATTATTAGGATTATTTGGGTCTAATAAATGAGTTCCTCCTCATGCTGAAAAAGGTTTTGTAGGATTTCATTATTAAACATAATTATTTAAATATTTTGTAGAATTCGCCAGTAAAATTGTCTGGGCTTAGAGTTTTCCTGGGGGGGGGAATATTACAAATTCACTCCTTTTAAGTCATTCTGGGGACAATTGCTGGGGTCTGGTAGGTCGGAAATCTGCAAGTCAGACCTGCAGGCTGGAGACCCAGAGAAGAGTTGATACTGCAGCTTAAAGCCTAAGGCAGTCACTCTATCCAGAGACAGAATCCCTTTTTCTTAAAGGAACTTCACTCAGTCTTTTTCTCTTGCGACTTTCAACTAATTGGAAGAGACTCACCCACATTACCTAGGAAGTCTGCTTTACTCAAGATCTATTGATTCAAACGTTAATCACATCTAATAATAACCTCCACAAGAGCCAAAAATTGATTACTGTGGTCTAGCCACATTGACACATAAAATTAACTATCACAGAAGGCAATTTAGACTTTCTCTTTATTATGTCAGTTTCCTTACGTTGTGTTTTTTTGAAGGTATGAGGTACTTGTGTAAGTCGTGGCATGTTTCTGGCAAAAAATTGTTCATAATATTCTTTGTCTGTAAGATATGTAGCAATATTTCCTCTCTGATTTCTGATAGTGGTAATTGGTTTCTTATTTCTTGATTATTCTTACTAGGAGTTAAATAAAATCTTTTCAAGCTAATTTTTAGCTTTGTTTATTTTTTCTATTTTCAATTTCATTGATACCTGCTCTTATTTATTAATTCATTTTACTTATTTTTGGTTTATATTTATCTTTTGCTAGCTTCTTTAGATAGAAATTGAGACCACTGAATTTTAAATCTTTTTCCTTTAAGATGAACAGGAAAAGCTTTAAATTTTTTGCTAAGCAATGCTTAGTTGCATCCCACAAATTTCAACACATTTTATTTGCGTTGTGATTTCTTTTTTGATCTGAGTGTTAAAAGTGTATTATTGTATGGTTTCTACAATTATTTGAAATTCTTGTATACTTATTTATTTCTAACTTAATTCTTTTGTCGCTAGAAAACATATTCTATAATATTTCCACTTTGTGTGAAATTTATTGAGGCTTATTTTTTGACCCAAGATTCATGTATGTTCTATCCTGGATAGTGTTTCCTGTACACTTGAAAAGAATGCATGTTCAACAGATACCGATTACATTATTCTAAAATATTCATTAAATAATAGTGGTTCATACTGTAGCTCAAAGGTATATTTTTACTTTGTGTGTGAATGTGCGTGTGTCTACTTATTTTGTTGCTGCAAAGGGATTTTGAATTCTAACTCTGATTATGGATTTTTCTATTTCTTTATTGAATTCTGACATTATATTTGCTTCATGTGTTTTGGGACCCCATTACATTAGATCAGTTACATTTATATTTGGGAATATTTTGTCTTAATGGTGAATTGACCTTTCATTTTTATGAGATGTCTCACTTCTCTTGTAATAGATACTGTTTGAAGTATTCTTTGATGCCAGGATAGCCACACACACTTTTTTATGATTGTTATCTGCATGATGTAACTTTTTGTTTTCTCTTAATTTCAACATATCTGTGACTGGCTCAGAGCCTGTAGCTCAAGCAGCTAAGGCGCCAGCCACATACACCAGAGGTAGCGGGTTCAAATCCAGCCCAGTCCTGCCAAACAACAACAACTACAACCAAAAAATAGCCGGGCATTGTGGCAAGTGCCTGTGGTCACAGCTGCTTGGGAGGCTAAGGCAGGAAAATCGCTTAAACCCAGGAGCTGGAGGTTGCTGTGAGCTGTGATGCCACAGCATTCTAACCAGGGTGACAGCCTGAGGTTCTGTCTCAAAAAAAAAATCTGTGACTGTAAGTTATGTCTACTATAGTTAGGATATATTAGGTTCTTTTTTTTAAAAAGCAAACCTGATAATCTCTGCCTTTTAGTTGTAATATTGAGACCTTTGTGCTTAATGTAATTAATTATTTATTTATTTATTAGACAGTGTCTCACTTTGTCACCCTTGGTAGAGTATCATGGTGTCATAGCTCACAGCAACCTCAAACTCTTGGGCTCAAATGATCCTCCTGCCTCAGCTTCTGAGGACCTGGAGCTACAGGTACCCACCGTAATGCCCAGCTATTTTTTAGAGCTAGTGCCTCACACTTGCTCGGGCTGGCCTTGAACTCCTGAGCTTAGACAATCCACCCACCTTAGCCTCTCAAAGTGCTAGGATTACAGGCATGAGCCACTGTGCCTGGCCTATAATTATTATTTTTTTATTTGTTTGTTTTGGAAGAGTTGGGGTCTTACTCTGTCACCCACGCTGGAGTGCAGTGGCACAATCCAATCATTACTGCAACCTCAAACTCTTGGGCTCAAGCAATCTTGCTAGCTCACCCTTTCAAGTAGCTTGGACTACCAATGCTAGCCACCACACTCAGCTAATTTTTGAATTTTTGTTATAGAGACAGAGTCTTACTGTATTGTCCAGGCAGGTCTTGAACTCTTGACCTCAAGTCTCAGCCTTCCCAGGTGCTGGAATGATAGGTGTGAGCTACTATGCTTGGCCTTAATAGAATTATTGATGTGGGTAGGTGCAAATCTGCCATTTTGCTGTTTTTTTTTATCTCTTTTTATCTTTTTTTTTTGTATTTTTTCTGCCTTTTGGTTTAACATTCTGTATGATATAAAATGTAAAAAAAACATCTTATAGGCTCGGCGCTTGGAGCTCAAGTGGCTAGAGCGCCAGCCACATACATCAGAGTTGGCAGATTCAAATCCAGCCCGGGCCCACCAAACAACGATGATGATAACTACAACCAAAAAAAGCTGGGCATTGTGGCGGGTGCCTGTAGTCCCAGCTACTTGGAAGGCTGAGGCAAGAGAATCGCTTGAGCCCAGGAATTGGAGGTTACTATGAGCTGTGATGCCATGGCACTCTACCCAGGGTGATAGCTTGAGGCTCTGTCTCAAAAAAAAAAAAAAAAAAAAAACTTAGAAAAATATAATTAATATCCCCCCATGTCATTCATTCTCTGTGCTAGTGTGTCATAGATTTTATCTCTGTATGACTTGTAGTCCCACACTTCAGTGTTACTCTTTTTGCTTAAAATATATATGTAGTACATATATATAGTAGGGGCAGCGCCTGTGGCTCAGTGAGTAGGGTGCCAGCCCCATATACCGAGGATGGCAGGTTCAAACCCAGCCCCGGCCAAACTGCAACAAAAAAATAGCCGGGCGTTGTGGTGGGCGCCTGTAATCCCAGCTACTTGGGAGGCGGAGGCAAGAGAATCACCTGAGCCCAGGAAGTGGAGGTTGCTGTGAGCTGTGATGCAACAGCACTCTACTGAGGGCAATAAAGTGAGACTCTGTCTCTACAAAAAAAAAAAAATGTATATATATATGTAGTGGTTAGTGAACACATTTCTCTCTAGTTCTAGTCAATCTTTCATAAATTTCTATGTGATAACATTTCTTTTGAACTTGAAGGATTTTTTTTTTTAGCATTTCTTTTTGTAGCAATCTGCTGACCAAAAGTTTACTCAGATATCTTTATTTTACTATGATTTTTAAAGAATTTTTATTTTGTTTTTTCCTTAATTAGTACCAGGCAATCTTCAAACCTGCCAGCCCTGCACACTGTAGCTCTAACCACTGAGACACGACACCCACCTTAAAGAATTTTTAAATAGATCGATAATTCTTCTTCTTTTTTTTTTTTTTTTTTGCAGTTTTTGGCCAGGGCTGGGTTTGAACCCACCACCTCTGGCATATGGGGCCGGCGCCCTACTCCTCTGAGCCACAGGCGCTGCCTGATCAATAATTCTTGATTGAAAATATTTTTTTTTCACTGCTTTTAAGATGTTTCATTGTCAACCAACCTCCATTATTTCTGAAAAGACATCAGATGTCATTCATTTTGTTCCATAATGTGAACTGTGTCATGGTTGTTTCTTATTCCTTTCTGATGTGCCACGGTGTGGTTTTCTTTGAATCATTATGTTTAGGGTTCTCTGAGCTCTTTGATTTGTTCAGCCAATTTTTTTTCTTGTATAGAATTTAGGAAAATTGTGGCTATTGTTTTTGCAAGCGTTTTTTCCTGCTTCATTCTTTCTTCTCATGAGATACTAGCTGCACATATATCGGACTATTTCATATTGTTTCACGTGTCACAAAGATGCTAATAGTATTTTACAGTCCTTTTTTTTTCTGTAAGTCAAGTTCTATTATTTCTTCTGTAATCTATGCTTAAGTTCACTGACTCTTCTGTATTTTCTAAGTACTCTTATCTAATCAGCATTTTTTTTTTCATTTTAGATATTGTAGCTTTAAGTTCTAGAATTTTTGATTGGCTTTAAAAAATAGTTTTTATTTTTTCCTACCAAGATCTTCCATGTATGATAGTTATTTTAAGTTCTTTTCTGCTATTTCCAACATTTGGGTCTTGTCAGGCTCTTGACTATATGTTTCCTTGAATATGGGCCACTTTTGCCTTCTTTTTTACATGTCTAGTAATTTTTTTTATTGTATGTAGAATGTTGGGCTGATAGGCTGTGGGAGATTTGGGTCATTTCTTTACATTGTGTTGAGGTTTTTTTGACATACAGTTAAATTACTGGTAGATTTTGATTTGCCGACTTTGTTTTTATTGTAGGTCAGGGTAGATCTGTTTTGGTTTTCTTTTTTTTAGAGACAGAGTCTCTCTTTGTCGCCCTCAGTAGAGTGCGGTGGCGTCACAGCTCACAACAACCTCCAACTCCTGGGCTTAGGCGATTCTCTTGCCTCAGCCTCCCAAGTAGCTGGGACTACAGGCGCCCGCCACAACGCCCGGCTATTTTTTCCTCATATGGAATCGCCAAGTTTGAACCCACCACCCTGGGTATATGGGGCCGGCGCCCTACTCACTGAGCCACAGGTGCCACCAATTTTGGTTTGTATTTAGTCCTGGGGTATAGCCCTTCCTTAAGTGAATGGTTCTTACTCCCTAGTCATGAGCTTAGTAGAATCTCCAGTGAACACAAACATTTCTAGATTTAAATTTAGAAATTTAAATTTAAAATCCAGTGCGGGTTCTCCACACTGGCTAGGCTAGGCTAGAACTTCGCATAGCGTTGCGCGTCCTTGGGGATTTTTGCTTATCTCTCTGCTAGACAACAAAGTCTCTTTCTGCTGTGCTGGGGGGGTCTAAACCAGTGCACCTGCAACTTCGCCATTAATCAAGAATCAAGAGTGTGTGTGTGTGAAGGGGGAGGGGCGTGAGAGTTCTTTTATGCACAGATATCTTCTCTCCAATATCCTGTCCTGAGAATTCCAGCTGCTTCAGAAACTCTAAGCTCACTTCTGTGCCTCTTAAGCTCACTAACACCATTGTACTATGCTAGGGTTTTGTAGTCCTGAACATCTACCTAGGCAGAAAGCTGGGGCAACATGCTTTGACTATTTCCCTTATGTAATGCATCCTGGTCTTTTACTACTTATTGTTCTTTCCAGTGACTGTAAACAGTTATCTCGTATATCTTTTTCAGTTTTATAGTTGTAGACTGCAGCAGAGTAAGTCTAATAACAGTAAGTCTATCCCAGTCAGAAGTGACTGAATCCATGTATAGTATTCATAAACTTCTTGTAATACAGAGATAAAAATACCTATATGGTAAAAATTACATGTAGATAGCTGGGCGTTGTGGCAGGCGCCTGTAGTCCCAGCTACTCGGGAGGCTGGGGCGAGAGAATCGCCTAAGCCCAGGAGTTGGAGGTTGCTGTGAGCTGTGTGACGCCAGGGCACTCTACTGAGGGGGATAAAATGAGACTCCGTCTCTACCAAAAAAAAAAAAAAATTACATGTAGAAATTTATTTGGGGGTTGCAAATTGTTTTCTGGCCTCACTGTGATAACTGTTTCCAGAAATAATTTCTTTATAATTTCTTGTATTAGCATTTGTTTTCCAACCCATCAGCTATTCCATGTAACCTATTAAAGGATCTGATCTCCAAGGCCTTTTTATATTTGCCACTGAATTTATGTCTCGGAATGTGGTAGAATGCATGTAGTCCGTTACGTAACAACATAGGAAATTATTTGATTACTATACTTACACATAAGGTTTAGCTTATATAAGTATTGTATTTTCTAATTGTTCCTGTGTTGATTAATTTGTCTTAACATGTTACGCTATTTCAATCAAGATAATTTTCCTTTCTGTATACATACATAATAATGTTTATTTTAGTATCCCCATGTACCACTTATCTTTACTTTTCCTATACTCATATGGAATGGCTTCTCCTTAATCTACATCTATTTATAATAAATATTAACCATAGACATTTTTATTGTGTAGCTTAATGTAGCTTGCCACTGCATTTTTTAATGTCTGTATGTATAAACTTAACCATAAATGGCTTTTTTTAAATACATATTACAGTTAAGAAATATAAATAGTTTAGATTATATGCATATGCAGAGTATATTATTTTAAATTTCTTTCTGTGTAAGAATAATGGCATTACAAAAATATTTATGATAAAAAAGATACTGTTCTGATAATTTGTTCACAACTGTTGCTTTAAACATATCAAAATATACCCATTTTAATAGTCTAAATCTGACCAATTCCGTATCTCAAGTCTTTGGGTCTGATTCTATTGGCTGTAGCACATGGTGCCCTATTTTCTTTTTTCTTTCTTCAATCTTCTTTTTTTTTTTTTAACCAGAAAGTCATATTTCTTGAACTTTTTATCTCTAGGAATTTTTTGACTGTTGCCTTGAAAGTGCATTTTCTCTGGGAGGATTTGTGCCTACTCTATCTTGTGCCTGGAGGAACTTGTACCAACAGAACCATTTGAAAATAAATTCTCAGCTTGAGCTGCAGCACCACAGGGCATCTGGCTTGTGGTTATCAGTTCTCAGGGGGGAGATTTGTTTTCTCTTCCTCCCAGCACCAAGTTAGGAGTACAAACGTTTTCATGCCGTCCCCTTCTGTGAAGTAACTTTACTTTTCATTTATCTTGACATCGGCAGTGTAATTTGGGGCAGGGGTTCCATCTCTCTAGGGGGCAGGATGTCCTGTTAGGCTCCTAATTTTAGACAGGTCCTAGATTCTCTTGCCTGCCCCTGCTGTGGCATTACCCATCTTGTAAGGGGAAAGCTGATCTGTGAATGTGGCTAGGACAGTTCTGTAAATGTGTCTAGAAGGACGGTTTGTTTCCGTGCTATACTCACCTTCCTAGTTTCCTGCTTTCACTTCATTTTTGACTTCTAAGCAGTACTTACTTTCCTGCCTGATCAGCAGAGCATTTCAAAAGATGTTTTAAAACTATGTTTATCCAGAATTTTCCGTTTTCAGTGATAGGGTCATTCAGAATATATGCTACTTTGAAGGAAAGGTAACTCATTGATTTTTTTTTTCTTTTTGGTATGATTTTTGCTTTTAAAAAATTTGTATTTTTTCTGCTGAGGATAAATATTTGAAATATTTGTGCCATTTTTCTTTCTCTTTTTGTGAATTGCCTGTTCATGTCTGATGTCTGTTCTATTGGATGCTAGTGATTTTCAAAAGAATTTATGGTATGCAGCCTGGGAAAGGGTTGCTTCTCTACCCTCTGAGTAAAGTCATGCCCTAGGAAGGTCTGTTTCCTAAGATATGCTTGTCTGACTCTGATGCTGGGACTAGGGTTCATTCTTAATTCCTTAATTATTTGTCTTCATTTTATGCTCTATCTTAGGCCTTTACTACTACTCCTTGCTAAATATACCAACCTATCTTAATACTTCATCTTGTTTGTCCTCTCCAGTAGCTGCTTTCTTGGACATGAAACTGTACTTTCTACATTAACTAGGGAAATACCTCTTTTCTTACATTCCTACTACTTCTCTGACTGTTACTTAGGTTCCTACTGGTTCCTCCACCCAAAAGTTACCAAGTAGTAGTTTTCCTGAGAGCTTTGTCTGTAGTCTTTGCATTCTTCATTTTGCTAGGTGACTTCTGAGCTTTAACTACAGTCTGTTTTCTTTTTCTTTTCTTTTCTTTTTTTTTTTTTGACAGAGTCTCACTCTTTCACCCTGAGTAGAGCGCTGTGGCATCACAGCTCATAGCAACCTCAAACTCTTAGGTTTGAGCAGTCCTCATGCCTCAGCCTCCCATGTAGCTGGGGACTACAGGCACTTGTTTTTCTACTTTTAGTAGGGATGGGTCTTGTTCTTGCTCAAGCTGGTCTCAAACTCCTGAGCTCAAGCAATCCACCCGCCTCTGCCTCCCACAGTGCTAGGATTATAGGCATGAGCCACCGCACCAGGCCTCTATATTGAAGGTTTGTTGTTTGTTTGTTTGTTTTTGAGACAGAGTCTCATTTTGTCATCCTCAGTAGAGTGCCATGTACACTCACAGCAACCTCACACTCTTGGGCTCAAGCAATTCTCTTGACTCAGCCTCCAAAGCAGCTGGGACTGCAGGCATCTGCCACAATGCTCAGCTATTTTTAGAGATAAAGTCTGGCTCTGGCTCAGGCTGGTCTCGAACCTGTGAGCTCAGGCAGTCCACCCACCTCGGCCTCCCAGAATGCTTGAAGATTTTAATAATACTTGTTCTTTTTCTTTGAGCCAACAAAGTACTGTACTAATAAATAAACACTATGAATGCAGTGATGAATGATACAACTTACAGAGAAATATGTCAATATTGGAAGAGCTTTGGAAATTAGAGGTCAAAATGAACTTAAAGAGATGAATTTGAAATTACACAAAGATGTCAATAATTTATGAGTGATCAGACTAAAGAATACAGCATGTATAAAGGGAATGGATTAATTTTTCAAGGGGGAGATAACAGACAAACATAAGTCTAGGTCTCAGTGACTCTAGGAAGGTACTGAGAATAAGATAGGAAAATATCAGTAGGTAGAAAAGAATTCAATATAACAGTATTTTGAAAGCTGGATAAAAAAATAGTTTCTAGAATCCAGGAATAATGAGCAAACTTCCCACATTTAGAACTACTATGTATTATACACAGATAAACTACTTTATCATTTTCTTCATTTTCAGATATTCTGATAGGATTTATGTAAGCTAAGTTAGCCTGAGATTTGAATTTTGGAAAAATATGGAACATTTCGATAGAAACCTGTATACATATTGGAAGAAATGCATGGTATCTTCAACAAAGCAAATTAATTTACTAGTAGTTCATGAAAATGTAAGAGTAGGAGATGGTAAGAAAATACAGGTGGACAAGGAATGGAAAAGTAGAAATTAACTATAGAGCATCCATAAGATTTTTAGAATTATCATTGTTAGGTTATTTAGTTTGCTATATTTGCTATTCTTGTAAAGGGGAAGAGTATTTTAAGTTTCCCTGTTAATTTCTTTTCGCCATTGCCCTCTAATTCACAAAGATGTTAGTTCATCTGCCATGAGTTTTCCTGCCATTAGTGTGGTAGAGGTGCTTCAGAAATATAGTATATTAAGTATATATCCAGGACTAGACTGAAGGCCAACTTGCCTTTCTGAACATGCCTTTCCATTTTTCCATTTCTGTCATCTTATAATCACGCTATTTACTCACCTGGCATATTGTTTTCTTTTCCATCTCTGCATCTATATAAACCTTACTCATTTTTTAATAGCTTTTGACACACTTGTTGGCAGCTAGGCCAACTCCTTTACAGAGTTCTTCTAGTCCTCCGATGATTGTGACTGTGTCTTCTTTTGAAAAGATATTACTGCATTTATCAAAGTCTGCATTTTATGAGTCATCAGTATGGCAGGAAGAAAAGTTACAGCCACTTACCATCTGAGTCCAATGGACTCTTTTAAAATAGAATTTTAAAGTAATATTACAAATAATTTATAGATAGGTAAATAAAGGGATTGTTTAGAAAGACTGTCAGAAATCAATAAGAACTTAAATGTGACAAACATGTATTTTAATTCCACATTTTTCCGATGTAGAGATATACACATCCAAAATGGGCGGTATCTTTTTGAACACAAGTGACTTTGCATAGATGATCCTGCAACGTGCCTACCTGACAAATTCTGATCTAGGTTTCAATACATTTTAAGAGGTTCCAGCTCATCATTATTTCTGGTTTTTCTTGCATTTACATACTCAAACTGCAATACTTTTGAAAGGTTTCATAGCTTATGGTTTTTTTTAAAAGAGAGGTGGTCATTTTATCTAATGTATAATTATAAAATATTTTAATTTTTAAGAAATTGCTGGAATGATCAAGTCAGTGCATTTTTCTCTTGGGCTAGTCCCTTTCAGTCAGGGCCTTCAGCACTTACTTACCTATGAACAAGGTCATGTAGATCTTCTCGTACAAACCTCATAAAAGGTGAAATGCCATCACATGTTCTTTTACAGAAATTTTTGTCCAAAACTATTTCATAGTGACATCCTCCCTGTAGAATGACAGACTGGATAATTTTGTTCTTAAAAATAGGTTGTTCACTCATTGATTCTTGAGTTTGAGAATATTTATTAAAGATATTGTCTTATGTGAAGACTCATGCTTTAACATTTAGCTTATACAATTTTCTCATTCCGGTTAGAATCTGGAATGCTGCTGTCTTTATTTTTGTATTTATGTTCTTATTTCTCTTAACGACTGCAAAACATCTGTCAATTTTCTTTTCCCTGGCACTATGAACAGAAACGAAAAATTCTGAATTCTTAATTATGTTCAATGAACAGCTGAAAAGAAAAAAGGCCACAAAAATGCCATCTCCCAATATCTTTCTTAATGTTCTTAACAGGATCAGGCAATTCTTTGAGCAAAGCAACAAGAGGATTGAAGGGTGATAAGGTAATAATTACCTCTAAGTGATTATATCATTCTTGTTCTTAGTATTCTGATCTCCTTGTGTTATTTTATTATTATATCATTCTCTTCTTATTTTAATCATATTCCCAGTACATAAGAATTTTATTGGTAACATATCTTAACATTGAATATAATTATATTTATATTATTTTAATATCCTTTCAGCATAGTTAGAAATAATTCCCAGGATTATGAAAAAGCCAAGTGTTTCAAGATACAAGAAAAATAAAATCACTGAGAGGAAATAAAAAAACTGAAATTGAGTCCAGTAAGTAATACTGAGAGTTCAGGTTAGTTTTGCGTTGCCTTACCTCCTTTCTAGGTTCATATGCTTCAGAGAGCAAGAAGTTCATAATGATTTTTGTATCTCATGTAGTGGCTTCTGTAGTGCGTATTTTACTGTAAGTTAAAGGATAATTTTCTATGATTCTTATATAGATATAAAATGGCCAAGTGTTATGGATTTTATTTGAACTCAATTAAATGAGAGAACCAGGAGGGTATTATAACTGGTACAAGGGAGAATTCAAAGAACAGACATTTGTAGATCAGGGATTTTGACATGAATGTGCAAATGGAGGCAAACTAGCTCCCCCCGCTGTGGGGAAGGGAAGTCAGCTGAACTTCATCTGCCGAGATAGGATGTGGAGAAAAATAATTTTGCCATGGAAAGAGCTAAAAAATAGCCCTCCTAGAATCAGAATTGAATAATCCAGAAACTGTTCTCTACGTCTAGACGGCACGTGGTTTTCCAGTGAAGTACAACTCTTTCCCCTGCACATGTGCTACATGAAATCGAGTTTTAAAAGTCAGATGGATAAAGAGAACTTTACATGCAGTGTGATAAGTAAGGAGCCCCTTGCCATTTGCCAGCTATCATGTTAGCTGTTTAACATGTTTTTAAAAGTTTATTAGTTTTCTGAAATAACATTTTTTGAATAAAATGCTCAAATATTACTCAAGTAAATTTCCCTCTTTTTGCCACACTTTTCAGGCTACTTTTCAAGATTTTAAAAGAAAAACCTAGAAAAAATAGTCAATGGCTTTCTTTCCTTTCTCCCACCAAGGGAATAGTTCAGCTCTTCATGTAAACTTCCTCCTGCCAAATCCAGAGGCTGACCAAGGGATATTAAAACTCACCATTCAGGTGGTTAAGGAATTATCCTTATAACAACGCTAATTTTTGGCGTATGGAATGTGTGCAAATAAATCTGTTAACATACAGAATCTAGCCCTAATCCTGCCTCTATCCTTAGCTTGACAGCTATCTTTTTTTTATATCAAAGGCCGTGTCTTCACAGGGTCATAGCCTTACAGTGTACAAAGAGAGAGAAGGTTCCGTCTGGGCTCAGTGATTAGGGGAAGGATCTGCAGGGACATCTTAGCAGCTTGACTATCAAGCTTTAATCACATAAAAAGATTTATGACATGAAACAGCCTCAGCCAGTAAGAAGGAAGAAAGGAAACAGCCATTAATTCAATAATACATGGCTTTCTTTTAAGCTCTGATTTTCCAGGTAGAACCTACACAAGAGGAGATAATATCTCAGGTTTTGGAGGCTATCTGAATATGGTAGCAGTTTTCCTTGTTCAATTTTCACCTATCTACATGGAGAATGATTTAAGAACTGCTGGTTCTTGGCAAAGGGCAATCTATAATCAGTCATAGACCAATTGGATTAGAGGGAGAAGTGGACAGAGGTCGTTTACTTCTCATTGATACTTCCTCACTTGTTTCAGCAGTTGCTAGGGCTGGAATGAGAGATCAAACTAATTGATCATTAGAAGCCTTTCCTTGGTGACTTCAGCAAGATAGTTTTAACTCTTTATTCCTGTATAGCTATGAAGACGGGACAGTTTGGCACATTCTTCTTTTGTCCCTTGCACATTAATTATCCCTGATCACAGCAGGTAACATGCTCTGAGAAAGCTGCTTCTATATCAATATTCACAAAAATGTCAAAATGGAAAGGTTATGAATATTTCTTATGAATTCAATAATGTAATAATTCACTGCTAGTAATTTAGTAATACACCAGTAGGGAGGTGTTTTAAGAGTTTATTTTCATAAATACTCAAACTACCAACATTTACTTGTATCTAAGGTAGCTCAGACATAATAACCTCAGAGCTTTGAATAACCCTAACCACTTGGCTAAAACTAGAATACATCATTTAATCCAGCCCCTTTTTGCCTCTGACTTGCAAACAACCAGTATAAATCTGTAACTGTTATCTAACCTTCTGTCCCGTTCTCATGAGTCAGGCCACCAAGATTGATTCTTGACCTCTTTGCATCTTTCTTTCCTTTGGAATTTCTCAGGCTCTCTCCTCCTCCTGTGTTTAAATGGGGAAATGTATGTGATAAAATATGAGGTAGTCACTGTTTTGCGATCCTTATTTTGTATACCTAAGCTATTTTTATAGGGTATTTAAATTCATTTATATATTGTTTGGATGTTTACATCTGCTTCTCTAAATAATAAATTATTGCTTCACTTACCAAGCATGAAGAAATTCCTCTTTTTTGTGCTGTGGTTAAATGTTGAAGAGTGAAAATTTTTTCAAGGTGTGTACCTGGGAAACATGAATTTAGAATGACTTGTAAATGATGTTATAGGTAAAAATAATGCTGGTTTGCAGAACCAAAGCCTAATACGAACTATGTGATGAACAAGAAACAAAATTTATAAAGGTTGACAGAAAGCACTAGAGGAAATTATATTTCTTTGGAATGAGCCAATGCTTAATTTACTGCAGATATCATACCCGTGATGTTGGTGAATTTGAAATGAATGATCTGTAAAAACAAATTGCCCTGGTAATTTTAGGTTTTCAGTAAGGCCACTATAGTAGACAAATAAACATTTTCAGACTGTATTACGATCTGATTCTTCTTTCTAAGTGAACATCCCTTATTTTAACTATTTCAAGATAAGTTAAATATTGAATGTCTTTTGTTCTTTCATAATGAATAGTACCACTAACCTTCTAAAACACTTTGTACTTAAAGGTCAGTCTGAGCAAAGATGGTAGATAAACTGACCTTGCTTTCAACAAGGATGAATTTTTTTTTAAGATATGATCTTGCTCTGTTGCCCAGACTAGAGTCCAGGGGCATCATAGCTCTCTACAGTCTCAAACTCCTGGGCTTAAGCCATCTTCCTGCCTTAGCCTCCCAAGTAGGAAGAATAGCTGGGCCTCCAGGTATGTGCCAACATGCCTGACTAATTTTTTTCTACCTTTTTAGTAGAGATAGTATCTTGCTCAGGCTGGCCTCTAATGCCTGGCCTCAAGCAGTGGTCCTGCCCCGGCCTCTCAAAGTGCTAGGATTACAGGTGTGAGCATCCGGGCCCAGCCTGAATTTAAATTTGTGATTTGGGTAGTTATAGCACCGCGACTACAAAAATGCATGTGGTTTTGGTGTGTGTCTGTGTGCACACCCTGCTCTTGACCCAGACACTTCTCTTTGGTTGTCTTGGGTTCTGAAAGCAGCGCTGGCAGGGTGCCCACTGCACATGTGAGTGGATCCTATTTCATAACAAACTGCTTTTACTCCCAAGTAATAGGAAAGCATTAGGTTATCCGTGTTTGAGTACATCTTTCTTTTTGTTTTTCCAGCTTTTCCATTAGAACAGATTATCTGGCTGGGATATTGTTTGTCACCTATAAGAGAGATAACATTTCTATTCAAATTTTAACTTTGACTTAAAATTCATTATTTTCTCGAGTAACAGCAGAAAACTCTTAAACAATAATTGTTTTTCGCTTGGTGCCTGTAACTCAGTGGTTAGGGTGCTGACCACATACACCGGGCTGGTGGGGTCAAACCCGGCTCAGGCCTGCTAATCAGTAATGACAACTGCAACAAAAAAACAGCCACGTGTTGTGGCAGGCACCTGTAGTCGTACCTACCTGGGAGGCTGAGGCAAGAGAATCACTTACGCCCAAGAGTTGGAGGTTGCTGAGAAGTGTGACGCCACAGCACACTACCAAAGGCGAAGTAATAAGACTGTCTCAGAAAAAAAATTGTTTTTCCATGGATTTGCCACAGAATCTATTAAGTACTTTTAAGCATAATAGACTAAAATATAAATCAACTTCCCCTCTGCTCCCATGGCCTCGATGATTCCTGCCCCTCAGTGTCCTCTTAATACACCGCCGCATGTTCCGTCCTGACTTCCCAGCCACCTGCACTGCCTTTCGTGATGTCTTGGTCCCCTACATTTTTCATCTTATCTTGTTTTCATAAGATGATGAAAGGTTTGTGAACAGAGCTATGACTGCCTTTTAGCTGACTTTCAAGACACTCTGGTGCATTTTAGCTGGCGTTATAAGATAGTCTTTGGCATTAATCAGAGAAAGTGTCCAAAAGCTAATAAACCTAAGACAATCCAAAAAGCAGTCAGGAGAAAGACATCAGTGAGATAAATAAATAAATCATACACCATCCAGCTAAACTATTCGGATGCCTTTCATGGGCGTCTAGTACACAGTTGTGCACATGGTAGATATTCTCACATCCTTTTTTTTTTCTGTTGGTTTTTCATAATGATTTTATAAAAATGACTGAACAGGTATTACAAGCAGTTGACTCTACTAATAGGCAAGGTATCTAGATAATTCCTTGCTATATAACCAGATAAAGAGGTCAGAACAGTAGTTGGTAATTTAAAAATTACCCTTTTGAGGGCGGCGCCTGTGGCTCAGTGGGTAGGGCACCGGCCCCATATACTGAGGGTGGCAGGTTCAAGCCCAGCCCCGGAGCATCGTGGTGGGCGCCTGTGGTCCCAGCTACTCCGGAGGCTGAGGCAGGAAAGTCGCCTGGGCCCAGGAGTTGAAGGTTGCTCTGAGCTGTGTAACACCATAGCACTCTACCGAGGGTGATAGAGTGAGACTCTGTCTCTACAAAAAAATAAATACATAACCTTGTGAATTCAATATAAACTACAAATCAATTTGGTGGTCCTGAAAACTAAGATTTGGGGGGAGACACAGAATATTGATTTCCACTGCCAGCAGTTTTGGAGTCTTGAATTCTATGTCACCACCTTGCTGATTACTCTGACTAAATTTAGGCAACACAGAACATTCAAATATCTACTATTTCTATGCCCCAGAAAGAACTGAATGACAGTTACACTGACTCAGTTTTGCTTTTTATTTAATAATATTAAGAACCTACTCATGGGTGGTCTAATTAAACAGGCTTTAAAATGATGAGTTATGTGTGGACTTCTTTCTTTTTAAGTATGGAAAACAGTAAGCAGTACTTACCTCGTCAGTGGTACTCGTTAGGCAACATGTAGTTTAAATATTAGTTAGAAGGCTGGGCCTGGTAGCTCACACCTGTAATCCTAGCCTCAGAGAGGCCAAGGCAGGTGGATTGATTAAGCTCAGGAGTTTGAAAATAGCCTGAGCAAGAGTGAGACCCGGTCACTAAAAGTAGCCAGGTGCTGTGGTGGGTGCCTGTAGTCCCAGCTACTCGGTAGGTTGAGGCAAAAGGATCATTTGAGCCCAGGAGTTTGGGATTGCGAGCTGTGATGCTACAGTATTCTACTGGGGCAACAGTAAGACTCTGTCTCAAAAACAAATATTAATTAGGATTTTTAAAAATTACATGGCCGTCATAAGTGGGAGCTAAGCAGTGGGTATGCGTGGACATACAGAGTGACTTAATGGACGTTGGAGACTCAGAAGGGGTAGGGTTGGAGGGGATGTGGGATAAAAAATTACCTATTGGGTACAAGGCACACTGTTCAGGTGATGGATATATTAAAAGCCTAGATGCCTCTACTATTCAATTCAAGATGGTTAAAAAAAAAAAACTTGCCCCCTTAAATCTATTTAAATAAAGAAAAAATAATATCAAAAAGAAAAAGAGAGGAGGCTCGGCGCCTGTGACTCAACGGGCTAAGGCGCCAGCTACGTACACCTGATCTGGTGGGTTTGAATCCAGCCCGGACCCACCAAACAACAATGACGGCTGCAAGCAAAGAATGGTGGGGCGTTGTGGTGGGCGCCTGCAGTCCCAGCTACTTGGGAGGCAGAGGCAGGAGACTCGCTTGAGCCCAGGAATTGGAAGTTGCTGTGAGCTGTGATGCCATAGCACTCTATCCAGGGTGACAGCTTGAGGCTCCGTCTCAAAAAAAAAGAAAAGAAAAAGAAAAAGAGAGGAAATGCAGTCACCACCAACGAAAAAATTTTATGACTAATCATGTTTGTAAAAAGCAGAGATCTTATGTTTATACCCATAAAAAGGCAGTTTGCTATTGAAACAACAAAATTTGGCCATTAGGAGAAATGTTTAAAAGAGAATATTCATACTAAACAGATCTATATACTTTTCAAAATTATTTTAGATAAAGACAAGATGGAGAATTAAAAGTTATTATGCGAAATCAGTAGATGTTAATTGGTAATTATGGTGAAGTTTAGGGAAAGTAGCCATTGTTTAAAGATCTATGAGTCATTGTCCACTTTGATAACATGGGCACTGCACATTGAACTTGTTCTTACTGATGAGCTAAAAATTGTACAGAGAAACCACCTCTAAAGTTAAACTCAGTACGTTTTTGCAATATTTGCCTCTCAAAATAAGCAGAGATGAGTGTGTTCGAAGGATCAGATTTAGTTTCCATAAATAATAAGAGACACGCACTATTTTTTCTTCCTTCTTCTCTGGCTTCTCTTCTTCCCACTTCTTTTGCCTGCTTCCATCCCTCTCTCTTTTCATCTCTGAGATTTCAATGACATATCGACGACGTTTTCAGAGGTTTTTTTCTGTCTTGAACCACATCCCTTATAGTTGACATTACTGATCCCTTAGTAAGATTGTCAGTGCAACATTTGCGTTCATATACGGCTGTGGTTCTCAAGTAGCTGCACACATCTCCTAGGAAGCTTTTAAAAACCACTGGTGCCTGGATGGAAAACATCATTAAGTGAAATAAGTCAAGCACAGAAAGACAAATCTCATATGTTCTCACTTTTATGTGGGAGCTACATACTAAAACGATCTTGTAGAGACAGAATAGAATGATGGTTGTGACCAAAGGCTGGGGGGCGTAGCAGAGGGGATAAAGTGGGGATGGTTAATGGGTGGAAAATATGGAGAATGAACAATAATCATAGCACAACAAAGTGACTGCAGTCTACAATGAGCATGGTAGACTTTAAAATAACTAAAAGAGTCGAATAGGAGTGTTCATAACACAAATGATTACTGCTTGAAGTGATGGACATCCCAGTTAGACAGATTTGCTTATTACACATTGTATGCATGTATGAAAATATCACACGTTCCCTGTAAATATATGAAACTGTTACGTGCCTGGGACTCACCCTCTAAGATTCTGATTTAGTCTGGGTATTTATTTATTTATTTATTTATTTATTTTTTGTAGAGACAGAGTCTCACTTTATCGCCCTCGGTAGAGTGCTGTGGCGTTACACAGCACACAGCAACCTCCAACTCCTGGGCTTAGGTGATTCTCTTGCCTCAGCCTCCCGAGTTGGGTATTTATTTTTTGAGACAGAGTCTCAAGCTCTTGCTTTGGGTAGGTAGAGTGCTGTGACGTCATAGCTCACAGCAACCTCAAACTCTTGGGCTTAAGTGATTCTCTTGCCTCAGCCTCCCTTGTTGCTGGGACTATAGGCGCCTGTCGCAACGCCCCACTATTTTTTGGTTGGAGTTGTCATTGCTGTTTTAGCTGGCCCAGGTGTATGTGGCCTGTGCCCTTGGTAGAGTGTCGTGGCATCACAGTTCACAGCAACGTTGGGCTTAAGCATTCTTTCGCCTCAGCCTCCCAAGTAGCAGGACTACAGGCTCCCACCATAATGCCTGGCTAGGTTTTCTATTTTTAGTAGAGATAGGGTCTCGCATTTGCTCAGGCTGTTCACAAACTCCTGAGCTCAGGCAATCCAGCCGCCTCCACCTCACAGAGTGCTAGGATTACCAGTGTAAACCACCATGCCCTATTAGCATTTTTTTTTAAACTTCCAATATGATTCTAGAACCACTGATGGGCTCACTGTCATATGACTAACAATAACAATGATGGTCAAAGTAGAAATGGAGTTTATCATTATAATTGCACCTTTTTAATTACATAAATAATATATCATTTCTTGTTGTAACTGTAAAAGAAACTGTACAAAATGTATGGAATAAAAATGAAATGCCCCTTTTCCTTACTAACTCTATTCTCCTCCCCAGATGTAACCACTGTTAATATACAGTTTATCTTTCCAGTGGTTTTTCCATACATTTAAAAATGCATGCAATTACTTATAATCATATATAGTGTCTTTGAAACATTAATGTGATTATACTGTATGTATCATGCTGTGGTTTGCTTTTTTTACTTACCAATTTGTCCTAGAGATCTTCCCATGTATTCCACTTCAACTAGACCAGTCAAGATCTTAGTTTAAAAAGTAATTTTTTTACTTAATTCCTTTTAATGTCTGCAAAGTGTTGCTTAGTATGCATGGGTTTTATTTTTCATGTTAGCATATTTGTAGCTTGGTGATAAAGAGCATGGATTCCATAGTTAGAATGCCTGGGTTTGATTATGAGCATTTATTGTGATTATTGTTTAGTTTGTTTAACTTTTTATCATATGGACAATGCTGTAGTCAAATTTTAGTGCCTAAATTGTGCTCAGTGGTAAATTTTCCTATAGAGCACATTCCTAGTGGGAGAGTGCTGGGTTAGAGGTCATGCATATTAATAATTTGAAATGTGCCGTCATACTCTCCTCCAGGAAAGGAAGTTTCGATTTACATTTCCTCTAAACAATAGAATCTGATGCCTACCTCAAGGCCTAAATAGATCATTCATATCACAGTTTGATTTCATGGGCTAAAGTGTCAGTCTTTCTTTTGGCTGGAATTTTATTTACAATTTGAAGTACATATTTCTTGAGATTTGGGTTGCTGGGGAGGTCAACTTCTTTGTTTGAACTATCCCAATCTATAAAACATAAGATTAGGACTACTCCAGTCCAGATTTTTTTCACTGACTCCACATGGTAGTGTGTGGGGGTCAGTGTTTTAAATTCAAGATTTTATATTTTTTAAATTTATGTGTAATCAAATCACATCAATCTTGTTGTGACATTTTTATATAATAAAAATGGAAGTGAAGGGCGGCGCCTGTGGCTCAAAGAAGTAGGGTGCTGGCCCCATATGCCAGAGATGGCGGGTTCAAACCCAGCCCTGGCCAAAAATAAAAATGGAAGTGAAACAACTGTTTTCATAATTCCCTTCTAAGTGAACTCTGACTCTGAATTTCTTCATCAATAGAAATATATACTTTTTAAAAGAACATAAGTCACCATCAACCAGTATTTTTGAAAATTCAGTATTTTTATCACTATACTTAGAATGTATAAATATTAACTTCATTAAAATGTTTTAATAGTTTAGTTGGCTTACAGTCTTAGGAATTCAGCTCAGTGCCCATAGCACAGTGGTTACAGTGCCAGCCACATACGCCCAGGCTAGCGGGTTCGAACCTGGCCCAAGAGTTTTAGGTTGCTGTGAGCTATGATGCACTCTACCAAGGGTAAAAGAGTGATGTCTCAAAAAAAAAAAAAAAAGAAGGTACAAGGTGAACAGATTCCTTTCCTCCAGAGCCTATGCTGTGAATCCTTTTGATTTTAGGTCTCTTGGTTCTCTGGTAAAATCTCTGCCCTACCATCTCCCCATCACCGCCCAGCTGGGATGCGGTACCTCCATGTGTTGTGTTTGACTGACACGTATTCTGATTAGATAACAAGTGTCCAGACATAATAGAATCCAAAATCATAGAGTTGTAGAGTGTTAGTATCATTGCCAGATTTTAGTTGAACCGTAGAGGTTAAAATGATAAATATTATAATTTTTTCAGAGACTCAGTTATCTTTTCCAGTTTAGTTTCTGACATTCTTTTTAATCTGTGATTTTTCTTTTCTTTTTCTTTTTCTGTAATTTTGTTTTTGTTTTTTGTTTTTTGAGACAGAGCCTCAAGCTGTCACCCTGGATAGAGTGCTGTGGCATCACAGCTCACAGCAACCTTCAATTTCCGGGCTCAAGCGAGTCTCCTGCCTCTGCCTCCCAAGTAGCTGGGACTACAGGCGCCCACCACAACGCCTGGCCATTTTTTGGTTGCAGCTGTTACTGTTGTTTGGCGGGCCCATGCTGGATTCGAACCCAGCAGCTCAGGTGTACGTGGCTGGCGCCTCAGCCCGTTGAGCCACAGGCGCCGAGCCTGTAATTTTGTTTTTTGTGAATTTTCTTTAGCTCCTCTGACTCCTCATTTAGAAACTGTATTAATCCTTTTTTCCTTTCTTTTCCAGGGACTTTTATGTACTCCTTTTATAGGAAAGGAGTATCTTCTTCCTGCCCAAAGCTTGCTCTTCCTTTTTTACTCTATTCTTTCCTCCAATACTGCTTCATTTACTGTTCTTTCAACATTTCCTTCTTTTTGAGAAACTTCCAGATCATTATCCTTAATGCCCGCCCCCAGACCCTCAGAACATGGATTTAAGTTTCCATATAACTTCTTATTTTATTAAAACTTTCAAATACTGAGAAGCACCCTAAGTATTTTTTCCTTTACAGTAACTTGGATAGGTAAATCTGGCTATCTGTAGTAGTATTCCTCTTCTCATTTTTGTTTAATCACTGTAGGGATTGGGGAGAATATATAACTGATAATTTTTTTCATTTAAGCTGTTGGAGTGTTATTTTTAAATTAACATCTTTTTTTTTAACCTAGTCATCCTCAGTTGAGCTCAGCTCTAACCATTATTGCTGGTATCATTTGAAAATAGAATTTACTTGGCTCGGCACCCGTAGCACAGTGGTTACAGCTCCGGCCACATGCACCAAGGCTGGTGTGTTCAAACCCAGGGCAGCTAAACATTGACAACTGCCAAAAAAAACAAAAGTAGAAAATAGAAATTACTTTTTGAGTTGTTTGGATTAAAAACTGAGAAGTTTTCTAGTGGTCATAGCAGATCTAAATTATGATTTCTGCATCAGATTTTTTTTTCCCCTGGAATCCTCAGAAATTTGGATTTGTTTTGACTAACTTACTAAGTAGTATAGGTATTTGAACTTGATTTATAAAAATTCACACAATTATTTCAGAATGTAGTTAAATAGTTCTGAAGGCCTAAAACATTTGTTTTTATTTATTTGTCTATCTTAGGTGCCTTTATTCAGTTACTGACATTTTCCTTTCCTTAAAAAATGTTAGTCTTATTTTGATAGTTTTTAAAACATTATTCCAATTTGATTATCTATATTCCATCTTCAGAAGCTTCTTGAATAAGAAGTAACACTTATAGTTAGAATTATTTACAAAGTAATTTTGTGAGGAATTTGGTAACATTCTAAGATTAAGCTGAATGTTTTTATTTAACTTTATGTTTAATATGTGAGAAAATAGATTTTATGCCAGTGGTTCAATAGTCTATAAAATTCTTAACATAAATTATTTTATTTTTATATTGGGCTATGGGAATACTTAACACAGTGTGATTATAGTTTTCTTTACACAGTCTTTCTTGTAAGCGTGTCATATTTCTTAAGCATGTAACTACTTGTGGGCGCGTGTGCCATTATTATGGTCACATCATAATGCGAGCAGAAATTCATTTAGACTAACAAGCGGACTGATGAGAGAAGTGTAGAAGATGAACAAAGGGCACTAGAGGCGTGTACAGCCTGCGTGGAGTTTGTGGTACCGTTTGTGGCTGAAAGGTAGCTGAGCATTTCCATTTTGCCGTCACTCCCTTGGGAATGAAGGGGTTTCATAATGGGGTGTGATCTGCACACTTAGTAAGAGTGATTGACATTGAATGATTAAATAGAAGAAGAGAATAAATACCACTCCTCCTCCTCTTAGGGCTAAGCACATATACACTGAATGCAGATCTTTTCAGTATGGAAGGGAGTCTGGCTTAATGATTGCACATATTAGAAAAGCAGGGTGGGGGAGAGGTAAATTATGCAGATCACAATGCAAGGAAACTGAAACCAAAATCATATAGCATCCTTAAAACTAACTTTTATAACTGAAATGTGATGGTAAGTGCACATATAGAATGTGATTGAAGATCCCATTTGTGAAAGTAGAATCCTGATATCAGGTCCTTGGTCAATGAATGGGCAAAATGGTTCTCTGAATTGGATAACGACGCGGCGCATACCATGGTGACTGATGAAATTGATGTGTCCGCGGGAGAGCTGGCTCTATTACTGAAGCCTTTAACCTATTTTCTCTTTCTCCGAAAATGAGCTTCTGAGTGGATGTTATCCTCAAGGAAGTGAATTTAATTCAAAAGAAGATGTTTTATAGATGGGCAAATTTAATTTAAGAATTCACTTATCCATTATAGAGGAAAACGATGTAGGAAAACATTGTTATAAGTAATATGGTTATATTTTTCAAAGATGTCATTTTTGAGTGTGTTATTTTGAGGACAAGAATTTCAAACATTTGTAATTTCTATTAATATTTTCACAATATCTGTTAGAACATATGGCTGAGAAAATAATGAATCTATTATAAATTTTATTTATTAAGATGTAACTGTACAATAAATAATTTAATTAGAACGTGATTCTTTAGTTTTCCCATTTAAGTTTTGAAAGTATGATCTAGCCTTTCCTAAGATAAATACTTGTTAATTATTGTAATGACTAGAAGCCCATTCTGTGAATTCATTTTTATAAAATCTATAAGGCGGTATAAACTAACTACAGAAATAGGCAATAGTTATCCTGATTTTATGACTATTAAAAAATTCACTCTTTACAGATTATCCCAGATAATAAAGTACTAAGTATCCCACACACACTGTTTGGCAGATTGAGAGTAGCTTAGTAGCTTATCTTTGAAATATAAGGTAGTCTAAATTATTGAGCTTGATGTTCTTTCATACACATACAAATATAATTCATTATCATTAACTTTTTATCATTAGTCTATTTTCTCACGGTTACTGCATATTTTGCTGTTGTTTTCTAAAAACAGTGTGATCTGTTATTATTTGTGCTTCATAATGAGATTTGTGGAGTCATAAATGTATTTGGAAAATAAATTTAAAATAAAGTCTTAAAATATTTGGAGACAAATCAATAAGCAAATTCTGTATTTAACAATCAAATTAAAAACCTTTGTAAATGTAAGTTTTTCTTAATTTCTTCTACTTCCAATAGTTTGTTTTCAATATAAAATTTTAAAAGAAAAAAATTGTATTGAAATTGAGCAAATGTATCTTCCAAAAAATTCCCTTGCTAAGCTGAATTTTTAGATCTCTAGTACAGAGCCATGTCCCCAACATACAGTCAAATATTAAATAAGGATGGATTTATGTTTGTTTCTATTTAGGGGAAATCACCATAAAGGAAAACTAATTTCTTACAGAAAGAAAAGAAAATAAATTTTTCTTATCACTGAACTAATCTGTATCAATCTGATGTTAAATATTAATATTTAGAAGCTTTCTTTTTCTGAAGCACTGAGTCAGACACATAGACTGTGTTGCTCTAAAATATATTGGCAATTTGCCAGATAGCATTCTGACTTCCTGATAAAGCATCTGACTCTTTAATATATGTATATCCAATTTCACTGCACTGCTTGATTTTGTACAAATGAAAAAATCCTTCCAGTTCAACTGGTTTCAATAATCAAAAGAATTAATGCTTAAAAAAGTGTTAAACTCATAAAATTTAATTTGGTCTATAATTTTCCCGATTGCTGAGTAAACTGCTATTTTCATATCATGTCAACAGCTGTATTTTTAAACTGTTTGTAAAACTAGCTGGTAGGTTTTTGTCGAATATTCGCTGCCCTCTAGTGGACTAAACTGTTCTTTGAAAATAAGCAAACCGTCAAATGTAAATAAGCAGTCATTTTTATGTGGAAGTGATTAAATACTCTTTCATGTTGTAGTACTCTTGTTTTTCACTTGGCTGTTATGCACAACTAATTATATAACTTTGCTAGAGCACTTTGGTGATGATAGGATTTGAAGCAAACCAGGATAACCAACATATTAGTAAATAACAGTAGGGCGGCACCTGTGGCTCAAAGGAGTAGGGCACTAGCCCCATATGCCGGAGGTGGTGGGTTCAAACCAGGCCCCAGCCAAACACTGCAAAAAAAAAAACAACCAATAAATACTTTTAAGAAAGCATATTAGGCCAGGTATGGTGGCTCGTGCCTGGAATCTTCACACTTTGGAAGGCCAAGGTGGGTAGATCATCTGAACTCAGGAGTTTGAGACCAGCCTAAGCAAGAGCAAGACCCCATCTCTACTAAAAATAGGAAAAATAGCTGGCCATGTGATATGTAGCCAAGGCAGGAGGATCACTTGAGCCCAGGAGTTTGAGGTTGCAACGAGCTATGGTGACACCACTGTACTCTAGCTGGGCAATAGAGTGAGAGCTTGTCTCAAAACAAACAGAAAAGAAAGGCACATTAAAATAAGCCGATCTCATTGACGGTTGCGACATGCTTTATGAAACATGCTACCTACTCCTAAGTGTTCTCATCATTCATTCTTGCAGATGCTACAACTGTGGTGGCCTTGATCATCATGCTAAGGAATGTAGTCTACCTCCTCAGCCAAAGAAGTGCCATTACTGCCAGAGCATCACGCACATGGTGGCAAACTGCCCGCATAAAACTGTTGCACAGCCGCCCGCCATTTCTCAGGGAAGACAGGAAGCAGAATCCCAGCCATGCACTTCGACTTTCCCTCGAGAAGTGGGAGGCGGGCATGGCTGTACATCACCACTGTTTCCTCAGGAGGCGAGGGCAGAGATCTCAGAACGGTCAGGCAGGTCACCTCAAGAAGCTTCCTCCTCCAAGTCGTCTGCAGCACCGGAAGAGCAAAGCAAAAAGGGGCCTTCAGTCCAAAAAAGGAAAAAGACATAACACTTCTTAATGTATCGCTTTCTTTCCCCGATTGGGAAGTCTACCTCATGCAAGTACAGGGGAACAGTATTTCACAAACAGCAGCTGACCTGGTATTTTAACTACTGTTGCGGAACTGTGAATTTTTAAACAGACAAATCACTCTAAGCAAATTACATGTGATCAGGGTGTCATGTTTGATGTTATTCAGAGAATGATATTATGTATATCAACATGTGCATGTGTGAGAGGGAGCGAGCCTGAGTCTGTGTGTGTACCTGAGGATTTTTATGTAGGAAAGCAGACACATATATAAAGAGAATTTGCCTTTATATATGTGTGTGTATAGATACAAGCACACACCCTCCCTCACGCGTAATTGGACATTGCCAAGAATTGAAAACCCTTATGAAGTCTTTTAAATGGTTTCAAAATAACCCCTGGAGTTTTCTTGAAATACCACTTCTTTTATATTACATAAAAACAAAACCATGACTGTTATTTTTTTGTGTGTGAACCAAAGGATACTGCAGATCTCAGAGCTGCCGATCATATGGTACTAAAGGTTTTTAAAACACCCACTCCTCCCGAGTTTGGGATTGTCTCTTTTTCTTGACGTCTGTGGAGTGGTATTTTTTTCCCGTTTGAAGGCAGTACCTTAACACCATACGCCTCTGACTGCCATGGTTGTTTTTTTTGTTTTTTTTTAATTCTGGGTTTCATAACTCCAGAAAAGACAATGAATGTGTAATTTCTGTGCCGATATTTCAATGTTTTTAATTCTATGTTTTGATTGTAAATTAGATGCCTATTAAGAGAAATGAAGGGGAGGGTAGAAAGATAGCGACTTGAGTGTTCTCAGTGGTGTTTTGATACCAGCTCATTGTAATCTTTCCCATGCTAGGAGGTTTTGAGGGGATTGTGGCAGCAGCAGCTTCTCTTGACTAAGTCAATCTTGTGACCACTGCTTAGAGCAGGGAGCCCTGAGCCCTCCTCACTTACTACTGAAGACCTTAAAGGAGAACTCCAATTGCACGGCAAGTATTTCTGGTGGCTGGCTGTGTTTATTCCCCATGGGGAGTTAATCAACTTGTTTCTAGAACAAACAAAAGCAGCACAGAAAAGAACGAAAGACTGGGTTTGAGAATGAAAATTCAGTGAATGCTCACAGTTGCCCAGTCTGTGTGAGCTGACAATGACATCGAAAATGGCAGTGTTCGGTGTCAGGCAACTAACATGAATGAGAAGCCTGGGCATAGGTACCAAAACCCCTCCACCAGATAGCTACAAGTATTTTATACGACAAAATTGATAATGTGGAAGGTATCTTCAGTGTTTCTGCTGGAGCAACCTGTCTGGTAGATTCAGGATGGACACTCAGTGGTAGGGATAGAGAATCTTCTCAGGCTGGTTCTCATCTGTATTAATAGTAATAACCCTGCTAGGGACAGTCCTAGTATTGGTTCCTTTAGGTGTCAGTTATAAAAAAATTATTTTAGGGTCATCCTGACTCTAGGTGTTATGGGCAAATTTGAGAAACATCTTCAGGAAGATACCAGTTAATTATGATTAGGCAATAAATACAGTTTTGTATGGGCCTGTTGGTGTAAGCTCAGATAATCAAAAAGAAAATAGTGTGACTCAAAGGAGACATATTTTGCTGAACAGTTTTGGCTCCTTCTCCTCCTTGTCCTGTCCTGGGAGACTCCCACATTGCTGCAGTTTCAGCGAGCCTTCCTAAGGAGAAAATGCCTCTGGTTGGGTTGCCAGCCCCTTACAACTCAGCTGGAATTTCACAGCAGTGTGTGTGAGACTCTCCGTGGTATATACTGAAATTTCATCGTGCTGTGATGCAAAGCTTACCTTTGACGATATTGAATGTGATATAGCTGTAGAGAAGTACTTCCTTGCCTTATGTGAGGATTTCAAGCTTATTTAAATTATGTAGACAAATCAAAGTGGCATTGCTTAATTTTTTAGCAGGTATAATAAGCAGGTTAAGAGTTAAAAATGCAAAACATGGTGAGTCACTTTGAAAATTCAAACCAAAGTTCCTTGACCTTATAGAAATAGGAAATTATGGACTTGAAAATTGGACATTCCCTGTTTACATATAAAAATTCACAGCTGAGATCATGGTAAAAAACACAGAAACACTTTTGAACTGTGGACCTTATGGATGCAGTTTGAAATCCTTTTCAACATCTTACAAGGCTGAACTACTAAGAGCACATACCAAACCTATCTTATGGTTAAAAGTTGGGGTTTATTTTTTATATGAGAATATTATCACTATTACATACATACTCAGGACAAAGAACTTTGCTCAGGGAACACACCATATGTTATTGTTGTTTCTTTACAGGCTAGTCTGCAGTCCTGCTTACTCCAAATAAACCAAATACCTGAGACCTTTATATAAGTATTATGTACTGATGTTAGTAACTACCTCTGAGTTTGACATAGATCAAAGTTTCTGAATATCCGATATCAGTTCTCCTGTTTTTATTTCATGTGAGAAACGATCAAAAGCAGTATTTATTCCTCAACTCCTGGAATATGTGACGATCACTGACATGAACACATTGTCCGTTTACGGGGGTGAAATATTATTCTGTTTACAGCAAAAGGCTACCTCATAGTTGATGTCTGGCACACCTGTGTGCCGTTCTAGCCTCACAGGTGGCTGGTAATTCTCTGGTACAGAACCTTTTTACCTATGTTATAGATAGCAATTCACAACTGCATGTTTCTGACAAACACTAGTAAAAAACAAAGCATCCCATTTTTGTTAGCCAAGTCTCCAAGCATTTCCTTAAAATGATCATGTATGTAGTTTCAAAAATTATGGGCACTCTTCAACTTAAGCAAAACAGAACACAGAAGCACTCTCTCTGCTTTGCCCAGAGGTGGGGGGCAGAAAGGGGTAACAAGGAAGAGGGGTCCACGTATGAGTGTTTTCGTGTATTTGTGCCGGGCGAACAGTTTCAAAGATGCCAATCTCCTTCATTTCTGTGTGTATAGCCCTGAAGCCAAGCGTATTGCAACATCATAGCCCCAGGCACATAACTAACTAGCACTGGTTTACCAAGGAGTGAACACGAAATGCCATGCCTAGCTACTGAGGAAGAAGAGTCTGTGTGGAGTGTTGGTTTCCAGGGGTTACTGATGGTGGGGAAGCAGGTTTGTAAATGAAGTTGCATTTTAACCAGCCTCACCCTCCTGTCAACAGGAACGTAATTCCTAAATTAGATGCCCTACTAGTCTCTTAGGCCTATGAGCTGTTCATTTGCTACATGGCTGAATATAGTGGAAACATTTTTATACTTGCATTTCTAGTCTTTACTACAAGACTTTGGATGTATTTTTACAATTGAAATTCATTTAGAAACATTTTTACCTGCTTATAACTTGGAAGATTAGTGTGCAATGTAAGGAAAAAGATCAAGAAATGTCATGTTATTAGCATCGTTCCACCACCAAATAGAGAATACTTTTATTGATGATGTGTTTCTTTGGATTTTGCACCAGTGTGGCCCCAAGTTACTGCTGGTTGTATTTAGTTTGTGAATAGAAGCCCATAAGTGTTAATAGACTTTGTAACATTCACTTTAAGATGAATTATACAGGACATGGGAAATCTCATTAAGTCTTAAAATTAATTTAAATTAATTTATCTGTTTTCTCTAAGAAATGTTTATCATAAAATATATATGTGTATTTCCCCTTGGTTATAAAATTTGGGTAAGTGTGTACAAGTGCCGCTGCACTGACTTTAATTTTCTAGATATCTTAATGAGATTTATTTGTTTTAGAGAAGAACAACTTGTTGCAAGCATCAAATTCTGTCTGGCATAACTATCAACATAACTTCAGGATGTGGTGGTTATGTGATCTGTCAATAGTTGTTCAGATAGAGTGAAAGGTTAACATATGATTCATTTTTAAATTTTATATTTGGAACAAAGCTGCAAGTTATAGTAAAGTACTGTACTCTGAGAAAGTATTATGATATTTAATACATCCGTGGCTTAACACTTGTGAGAGTCACCAGCTTGAAAATGATGGTGTTGACTACCTCTTGAATCACTTGCATCTATCAACCACCGGCACGTGCCACCAAGCTGGCTTTAATTAGTGTGTGTTGCTTTTTTGGTGTTAACAACTCTAACCATACTAGAGACCAAAGTGAACCCCGATTTTGATATGTCTTTAATACGGTGTTTTATCTAGTGTTTTTAAATTATCCCATGTAGTATTTAGATTACCTCATCATCCATTTTGACTCCTGTTGTTTACAAGTGAAAATAACACTTGAACTGTATGTTTTTAAAGGACAGAAAAGAAAGAGCTGTTAGGAATGGCATTTCTCTCTGTGCAGTCATCTGGATGGTCTCACGCACTCTTTGCCTTTCTGCAGACCATGGATTTGATATTCTCATTTCATGCCTACTGTCTTATTCTGTCAATTATGGATTTGTTGAGGTTTAAAAAAATTACTTGATTAAAAATAAAACATATAACGTTGGCATTTATAATGGCTTTTGGAGATTTTTCATGATTTATGTTGTTGCTCCATCAAATAAATGGACAGAAGGGCATTTGGGCAGTATTTACACCGATCTGAGCCAAGTTTGGTGGTTTAACATACCGTCAGGTGGCAGTGAGAACAACACAGAGCTCAGGGGAGACAGCACAGACGGTGAATCAACGCAGGTGAGCGAGTGAACAGGGGGCCTTCCGTCGGTAGGAATTGTTCTGCATCATCCAACAGGGGTTATGCAAGCGTTTAAACAAGTTTTTTCATTACCATTATGATTTGAAACAAGGTCTCACTGCGTTGCTCAGGCTAGTCTCAAACTCCTGGGATTCCCTGATCTTCCCACATGAGTCAGACTTGTTGGTCAGGATTCATACTCAGAGTGGTCTGAAACGAAATTTTCAAAGCCTCTTGGAGAAATCATTTTAGAATTTTGATACAAGTGTTTCCTAATTATTACACTGAAATTGAAAAGAAAATGAAAGCCAGAATACAACAGTACCAAATATCTAAAATGTGAATGTAGACTTACCAAACTACGAATGCAGTATTGATGGAATATAAAAAGAATTTGAGGTGTTCAAGTCATGTTGGGGTCACTGAAAAAACAAAAATAAATAAATAAATAAATAAACAATTTGAGGCTGGGCATAGGAGATTGTACCTGTAATCCCAGCACTTCAGGAGGCCCTGGCAGGAGAGTCACTTGAGGTTGGGCGTTTAAGACCAGGCTGGGCAACACAGCAAGATTCCATCTCTACAAAACATACTGAAACATTAATTGGGCATGGTGGCCCACATTTGTAGTCCCAGCTACTCAGGAGGCTGAAGCAGAAGGATTGCTTGAGCCCAGGAATTCAAGGTTACAGTGAGCTGTGATCATGCCACTTCACTCTAGGCAACAGAGTGAGACCTTGTCTCTTTAAACAAAACAAGAATTGGTAAAACCGTTGAGTTCTATAAATAGGCCAATTCCACAATTAAACTCATTGTTTACACCAGGATAATTAACTTTAATTTTTTTGAGGTCTACTATGACCACCACATTTGTGATCTTAACTAAATTTTTTTTTTTGAGACATAGTCTCACTGTGTCCCCTTGGCTAGATTGCCGTGGCGTGCTCAGCCTCCTGAGTAGCTGGGACTGCAGGCACCCACCATGGCACCCAACTAGTTTTTCAATTTTTAGTAGAGACAGGCTGGTCTTAAACTCCTGAGCTCAGGTGATCCACCTGCCTCAGTCTCCCCAAAGGGCTAGGATTATAGGTATGACCCACCGAGCTCAGCTAATCTAAACTGTTTTTAACTGTACATTTTGGTAGTTTAGAGTATATTCACATTCTTGTGTAACAGTGGGTAAGTCACTCTTCCTAGGATATGAAGGGCTTTTTGGTGGAAAAGTCTTTTGTTATTTTAAAAGGAGTATTTGCTATAGAAAATATGGTAAATCTTTAAAAAATAATAAAAATCCCATCACCTGGAAACAGCCAATAACATTTTTTTTTTCTGGTCATATATACACGTGGGTGATTTTTTCAAATTATGTTACATTATCTATGGTTTGGAGTTTTGCGTTTTTCCTTTAACATAGTTTTTTGTCATATCAATAAAAATTATTTCAAAACGACTTGATCAAAGCATGTTGGGTTTTAGGTTGAGCACAAAAGATGGGCCTGGTTTGGAGAAAGGAAGGGAATTGGGAGAATATACAGAAGAAACAGCATGAACGAGAGATCAGGGTCAAGAGTAAGCGTTCATGTTTAAGCTCCTATTCCTGGACGCAGAGGGTCCGGCCACCTGTCACCGTCCAGCCAATATGCAGAGACACGGATAGGTCCACATATCATTAGCAGCCATCTGGACAACACTGAGAGTAACCTCTCCAAGACTGTTTTGCACTTCCACTTCCAAAACTGTCGTTTTATACATAAAAGTTCAAAGCAAAAACCATGTTAACTCTTATCTTAAACAACATTAACCCTTACCTTAAACAATAATCAGCGTGACCCGTGACCCATAATAAATGAGAATTGGCATAACCCACGACCCAAAACATTTCTAACTCAAAGACTAATCTCCTAAATCAGTTGCCCTAAACCACTCGAAGTATACACGTTTAGGTTAAAGCTGAATTTACAGAACAACAAGGATGGATGAGGTGAGGTGATGGTCACGCGGGGCCTAAACCAGCCAGACCAGCTGTGTCCTCTCGGCCCAGCCTGGCTCCATCTTCTTCCCACTCCGTGAGCTCTCACAGCCAGGAAAGAGGCGGATTTTGCAGGACAAAGTATGATAGAAAACAAGGGAATGTTTCAGAGGGCAATCAAAGCGGCCAGGAATCTTGAGGGGTTACAACTTTGAAAGAAGGGGAGCACCCTAGGCAAACGCCCGGTTTACCCCCATTTCCTCAGACGACTCGCTGGCTCCCGGGGGCACAACAGGGGGACAGGACCCAACAGGAAGTGGCAGGCTGAGTGAGTGGAGGAAGCAGGAATTCAGGGCCACCATGATACCGGAATTTCTCCCTCAGTAGATCCTTGGTTTCCAGGATTCAAAGAATGAACCCATGGACCACAGATGAGTGGTAAGACAGGATCTTATTAGATAGAAAGGAAATACAGAAGTAGCACAAAGCACCAGCGCTTCCGGCAAGAGGGAAGACCTAAGGTGGAAGTCTCTCACATGGGTCCTTTGTCTAGGGCAGGGGTCCTCAAACTGCGGCCCGCGGGCCACATGCGGCAGTGTGAATTGGATTTGTTCCCGTTTTGTTTTTTACTTCAAAATAAGATATGTGCAGTGTGCATAGGAATTTGTTCTTTTTTTTTTTTTTTTTAAACTATAGTCTGGCCCTCAATGGTCTGAGGGACAGTGAATTGGCCCCTGTTTCAAAAGTTTGAGGACTTCTGGTCTAGGGAATATATTACATTTTTTGGCCAGGATTTGGTAGATGGAAAAATCTTTTCAAATGAATGAAATGCAGGCTTCCTTCTGCTAAGGCAAAGTTATCTCAGGGAAAGGATTAGGGCTTGTGCTCCCTGCTCAAGGTGGAACTACCCAAAATGCTTTAGGCTGCTTTGTTCATGACCTTGCTTGAGCCCAGAGGGTATGGCCTGCAAAGGGCGTCCTGTTTGTGCCTGGACATGGGGATCTGATTTCTGAACTCCCCTGGGCCAAGAGAATAGGAGAATCTCTGTCCAGCCCAGAGTAAGGGAATCCTATAACAACCAGAGCAAGAGAAAATTGAAAGACAAATTCCAGAGATAAGGCTGTGGCAAAGAGAGCCCCTAAACTTCCTACAGGTTATTTTTAAGACATTAACTAAATCACATGAGTTGGCAGAAAAACAGCAGCTGAGAGCAGGGCTGTGATGAGGTCGCGACCAAAGAGGAGCATAAGGAGCGAAAGTTAAGGGTGTGCTCATTTTCAGGAAGTACCTTGCCCCAGATACCTTCCTGTCTCGCCCCAGCTTGGCTGGGAGGCTAAAGGAGTGGGAGATTTCCTCAGTCATCCAGGGCTGGGGAGATAGTGAGTATCTGGCCTCAGCGAGCTGAATGGCTCTTGGTAAACACCCTGAGCTTTTTGTGTTATCCCACAAAAGGGCACAGAGATCCGGGAAGAATCATGCCTTAGGAAAAAGAGCAAAACTGAAACAGACCTGCCCTAATAAAGCCTAATATTAATCCGTAATGGGACCGAAGCGGCCAGCTAGCACATTGCCTACCTGCCAAAAGAAATCAACCCTCCTTGAAGAAGAACTGCTATATAAACTTTCATCTACAATATCTGTCATCCAACCAAAAAGTATGCAGCATGCTAATAACCAATTGGCTGGAAGTAGGAACAACAGAGGACAAGGAGATATGCACAGGTGATTAAGAGATAGCCATTATGATAAAAGCACTTGGAAAAATAACTGGAGGCCGGTCACAGTAGCTCACACCTGTAGTCCTAGCACTCTGGAAAGTGGAGGCGATGGATCCCTTGAGCTCAGTAGTTCTAGACCAGCCTGAGCAGGAGCGAGACCCTGTCTCTAAAAAAAAAAAAAATAGCTGGGTGTAGTGGCAGGTGTCTGTAATCCCAGCTACTTGGGAGGCTGAGGCAAGAAGATGGCCTGAGCCCAAGAGTTTGAGGTTGCTGTGAGCTATGACATCACAACACTCAATCCCAGGGTGACTGAGACTCTGTTTCAAAAAAAAAAAACCCAAAACTATGGTAAATAAATGCAGGAAAAGATACAGAAGTGAAACAAGTTCTAGAACCCCAAAGCATAATGACTGAAAATAAAAATTCAACAGCTGAGGTTAACAGCAGGTTAGAAGCAACCGAACAGAAGATTAGAAAATGGGAAGACAGGTCAATAGAAAGTATCCAGAGGACGGTGCCTGTGGCTCAGCGAGTAGGGCGCTGGCCCCATATACCAAGGGTGGCGGGTTCAAACCCGGCCCTAGCTGAACTGCAACAAAAAAACAGCGTTGTGGCCGGTGCCTGTAGTCCCAGCTACTCGGGAGGCTGAGGCAAGAGAATGGCCTAAGCCCAGGAGTTGGAGGTGGCTGTAAGCCATGAAGTCACAGCACTCTACCAAGGGAGACAAAGTGAGACTCTCTTAAAAAAAAAACAAAAAAGAAGAAGAAAGTATCCAGAATGATGCACAGAAAATTTTGATAATGCAGTATCAAATTGTGGAGGGTTTCTGTTGGTTTTTTTTTTTTATTTTATTATTTTTTTTTAATTAAATCACAGTTGTGTACGTTAGTGCAATCAAGGGGTGCAATGTGCTGGTTTCATATACAATCTGAAATGTTTTCATCAAACTGTTTAACATAACCTTCATAGCATTTTCTTTTTTCTTTTTTTCCCCAGTGGTAAGACAGAATTTATTTACAGAAAAGAATACAGAAAACACTAAAGCTCCTGGTAAGGAGAGAGAAAACTCAAGTGGGGAGAGAAAAGCTCTCTCCGTTTCTCTCCCGGTCTTTCCCCGTCTCCCCCTTTAGGCTTTTAGTCTCGGGGTATATATAGGTGTATGGGTTCCTTGGCCAGGAAACGAATGAACACAGTCTCTTCCGCCGGGGGCAAGGTGGATGAATGTATCAGTGAAGGAACACAGTCCCTTCCGATGGGGCAAAGTGAATGAATGTATCAATGGATGGACACAGTCCATTCATGGAATTGAGGCCTAGGAAATTCACATGAAATTGACCTAGGCATAGGAAATGGGGGTTCCACATTTAGTCCTAAGTGTAAAGTGAAGGAGACACCAAGGCACAGGTGTCTCCTTGGCAGTTGTCCGGACTTTTTGGCTATTGGAGCCTCCAGTGGGGGTTGGAGGTCCCCCTTCTTGCCTGTCATCCAGCCCGCTGGTTCTTCAGCTGGCTGCCGCTGTGTTGATGAAAACCGCCAAGGAGGAGGCGGCAGATCCACCAGCTCTGCTGAGCTGGCTAGGGTGCCAAATGTCCTGCATCAGTTCTCCCTCTCCAAGTAGAAACTCTAACTACTGTTAGGGAAAAAGGATGAAGACTCGATCTAACTGCTTCCTGCTGATTGGGCAATGATAGAAGGGGGCAGTTAGGGTTTCTCCAGAGGGAGAGTGATAAAGGGGTTCAAGGACTGGAACCATCTTTATTGCATGTGGCTTGATGACATTTAAGTGGAGGCGGTCTGTGGTTGGCTGTCTTCATTGTCTGCCTCCGTAGAAGATGGAGGGTTCCAGGATTTTACTTGTGAATGATGTATGCAGGAATCGACTCCTATAACTTTAACAGCCAATCTCTGCCACTTTTGCCTTCCTTGGAGTGTCCAGAAGTCTCATGCTGTCTCCCTGTGTCCCCAAAGGGAAGTTTCTGGGCAGATCCCACCTGCCAAAGATGTTTGAAGTCCTCTCTCTCCAGTCTCACTGTGCCCAGTTGCAAGGAAGCTGTTACTCGGCGCCATCTTGCTCCACCCTCAATATATTTATTTCTAATGGTCCTTTTGAAAACAAGATACAACTAAAAATAATGTATGAAGCAACTCTTTGTTTCAAGGTATTCTCAGACATAAATATGCAATCACTTTATTTTATATTTTAAATGATGACTCTGAGTGCTACAAAGTCAATAGATGGTGTTTATCTTCAATTTTGATCTTGTTTAATGCACACTCATTTCATTCCATCTGGTCATTCCTCCATCAGCTGAAGTTAAACCTTGGTTCTTTTGTCTGTTTCTCACAATTCACCAGGGAGCTCATGCAATGCCCATAGATGCCACCCTCTACCCGTAGAATGTTGCTGTCTTTGTAGGACTGAGCTTGCCTACTGTGTGGACTTGATGACTTTAGCCTTATCTCCATAAGTAAGCACCTTGTGAAGAATGTTTGCTCCATACAAGTTGCCCAGAATCATCTCAGGAAATGCCTGTGTTGGGGGAGCTAATGGGAAGATTGAATGATGATCAGAGATGTAACATAAATAAGAAATCATCCCTTCTTTCAAAAATCTCAGGCTAATAGCGACTTAGAGAAGAAAGACAGGCGACATCACAATCCCTGTACCACATGGTCAGGGCTGCTGCAGGGGAGACACAAGGAAGGGGTGGGAGGAGAGGCTGGGACCCTGGAAAAGGCAGAACTTGAGCTCACACTTGAGGGATAGGTAGAAATTCATCAGGTAGCTAAAGAAATCCTTGCAGATACAATAGCAAATCCACGGAAAAGATGAGAGGATGGGGTGTGTTATGAGAATGGAAAAATGTTCCCTACGGATAAAATATGAAGGTGTCTGTAAAAAGTAGAGCTATGCAGCCGGAATCATAGGCATCAGCCAAAGGGTGAAGGGCCTCGAATGGTGCATAATGTTAATTTTTTTTTAATTATTGCCTGGTGGTGCTATAAAAACTCTCTTCCCTACTCTCAAAATACATGTAGTTTCACATACACTAAAGGTGATCGTATGCAGTTTTCCTTATTTGATCCAGGCTTTGCCTCTTGTCGCCTTCTTTTTTTTTTCCTTTTTATAAAATCATAGCTGTGTCCATTAATGCAATCATGGGGTACAATGTGCTGGTTTCATATATAATCTGAAATATTTTCATCAAACTGGTTAACATAGCCTTCATGGCATTTTCTTGGTTATTGTGTTAAGACATTTATATTCCTCATTTAGTAGGTTTCACCTGTACCCTTCTAAGATGCATCGTAGGTGTGGCCCCACCAATTACCCTCCCTCCGCCCATCCTCCCCCCTCCTCCTGTCTTCTTTCTAAGAATCCCTAAAATGCCTCCTCGAGGTAATCACTGTCAGCAATCTCATCAGGATTCACACAATCGTATAGAGACTCGTGAAAACACACAGACATACAAAGATGGGCGTGTTATTGTCTTTCAAAAAAGTTGCATATCTAGAATTTTCTGCTTCTTGCTTTTTTACTTAATGCCTCTTGGAAATTCTTTCAAATCAACTTGGATTTTTATGCCTTTGTAAAATATGTATGTGCCATATTTTTGCTCTATTTTATTTAATAATTCACCCATATCCATCGATGGGCATGGTCTTATTTTTTAAAATAAATTGCTGGATGACATTCCTAGAAGGTGAGCATAACACACTTCTGCCAGCTGCGTATGAGGTCCTCTCTATCCCGCGACCTCTCGGCCCTGGGTGTTAACAGTTCTTTATAGTTCTGGATAGTCCACTGTGTGCCGAATGCCATCTGATTATTACATTAGACCAGTATTTTTCAACCTTTTTTTAATCTCACAGCACACTTGAGCTCAAAGTTTAACTTCCACACTTAAATTATGTTGATCCAAAAAAAGAGTAAAAAAAAGAATACACTTATCGAGGTTTGAACATCTCTTGAAAATAATTTAATTACTGATCTGTAAAAATTCACAGGGCATGTCTAAGAGTGTCTCATGGCACACTGATGTGCTGTGGCACACCGGTTGAAAATCACTTCATTAGAGCACCTTATGTTTCTTTATCAGTTAGGTTGGATATTCTAGGAGTAACCGCTTCCTATTGTTCATCCAGTTTTGTTTTTATTTTTTTCTTGTTAACGTTTGAGAGCTCCTTTCTATCTTCTGCAATAGTAACATTTATTTAAAATCTATTTTGGTCTGTTGGCTTTGCTGATAATATACTTTACTGTCCAAAAGATTTAACTTTTATGTGGTATCTTTTCATTTGGAACACTGAGGTTTCCAGTTGTGGTTAAGGAGGCCTTCCATTCTACGTTGTGCATGTGACTGCTTATTATTGCAAGATTTTGTGGTCTTATGTACTATAAATACGTCTCTAATCCATGCGGTATTTATTTTTGTATGTGACGTGAGTCCAGAGTCCTGTTTCATTTCCTTCTCGTTAAAGAGTCCATTGGGCCGACACTATTGAATAAACTACATTTCCCCCACTGAACTGAAATGCACCATTTTCGTGTGGTAAATACTATGTTCTGGGATCGATTATATTTCTGGATTCTCAATTTTATTTCTTTGATCTATTTTTGTATTCCTAGACCATGTTGTTTTAATAGCAGCCTTACAGTACTTCCAACTATCAGATAAGGTCTATTCCTCTCTTGACACTCCTTTTCAAATTTTTCTCTAGTACTTATTATTCCATATAAATATCAGCATAATTTGATCCACTTTTAAGAATCATTTGGAATTCTAATTAGAATCGTATTCCATTTGTATGATAATTTTCAGAGCAAAGACACTACAGTTTTTCTCATTTGGGTTCTGTCCCTTTCTTGTTAAATTGAAGTACCTTCACCAGTGGCTAGACGTGAACGGATGTGTATCTTGAGGGCTCAGAGCAGCATCGACATGGAGGATGGATTAGATTGCAGGAAAACTGGGTGAGGGAAAAGAGTGGGTGGTTATTGTCACCATCCAGAAAACGTTGACTCTAGGCTAAGGCAGTGACAGACAGGCCAAGAAGAGACTGAAAAGAGAATTATTTTGCAGGTGAAACCAACAGTAGTCTATTTCTCCTAACAGTTTTATTGAAGCATAATTGATGTCCAAAAAACCTGCGTGTTTAGCGTAGACAATTTGATGTGTTTGGAACAACAGGAATGTTTAATGGAACCTGTATGGAAGCCGAAGGAGACAGCAGTTTCTAATGACTTGGGATCTTGGCTGGATTGAGCCTGGGTTCATGTCTGGGCCATTCATGAAGAGACATCAGGGGAGGGTGAATGTGTGCAATAGGAGAGAGACATTGAACGCATGTCGCTTTGAAGTGCCTGATAATCCCTGTGTATTTGAACTGAGGTGAGATATGGAGGTAGAAGTATAAAGAGGGTATCATGGTGATACAGCTGGTGTGTGTGTGTGTGTGTGTGTATTTGTGTGTGTGTGTGTGTCTGGGATTGCCCCACAAGCCCCTGGTAAAGTAAGAAGAAAAGTTCATCAAAAGAACTCTTTCACATTTTCTTTCAAACCTCACATTTGACTTCATCCTTGGCAAAGTGACGAAGGATGTTTGTCCTTGTATAGAAGCCAGGCTGAGAGGAAATCCTCACTTGGGTTTTTCCAAAATCGAAGAAAGGACTAAATTCCAAGGAGCCTTGGACACTGTGATGTGAACACTGCTGGAAAGAATAAGCATCAGTTTTATTGATGGTGTTGGGGAAGCCTTGTCACTAATTTAGGTAGTTAAGGCAAAAACACATGATCTCTCCACATACTACTTGCTAGAATAAAGACTTGCCCATTCGTACACATTCAACCTACACAAACACACTGGCTTATGTAAAAGCTCCTCTTCAATCTCCCCACATTGCGTTTGCTCTTGGTGAGCTGCCGTGTTTATTTCTAATGACGAGGTTCTTTAGGGAATGTGTCTCTTCACCTCCAGTGACAATATTATCAGTATAGTCACATAGAGGGGGCTTCTTTGTTAAATGGCATTTGGCAACTGGCTGAGGAGGTTTAGCCAATTGCCATGCCAGATATTTAGTAACATAATGTATTATGGGTTAGATGCCAGTGGTTCTTGGACCATTACCTCTCTGTGCTTCTGTGCTGTGGACCCAGGGGATGACTAACAAAGTGGCCCAGCATGTGCAAATGAAGCCTGGGAATCAGAGCTCTCCCTGCTCCACTGGAGAAAAGAGAATGTTTTGGTGCCTCATCCTTAATCCTGTATTGCCCTCTAGGCTTATCCATATTGATTGTTCCTGCATTTCCATACAGCAATTTGAATTAAAATGGGAGATCTTTCATTTTAATAGCTGTATGCATCCAGACTTCAGATAGACATCCAGCGTGAGAAGAGAGATGTTTTGCATTGAACCAATTAGTACTGGATGCAGACAGTTAAAATCCTTACTGCAAACCTAGTCTCTTTTATGAATTATTACAGAAAAACTCTTAAGGTGCTATATTTTACACTCAAGCTGCTGCATACTTAATTCTACGAGTCATGCTTCTCATTTATCCACTTACTAAACACAGAGTTATTGAGGATGAACTAGGTACGATTCCCCAGCTAGGAGTGGCCCCAACTTGTATGGACTCCTCCTTCTTGTATATTTCCTCTCTATTGCTTTCCTCTGCTTCCTCCTTTGTTCACACAACTTACCTTTTGCTCCCTGGAAACCTGGAAGAATAAGACCAGTTTTCTTCAGAATTTAATCTGGTGCTCTTTCCATGCATTTTGTGCCCAATGACTTTATTTACATGCAATTTCAAATCCAATGTAATTTCAGAGTTTTGTTTTTAAAAAGCCACAGACCTATGGCCATGCCTGTATTTTCTTCTTTGTCTTCACCCATAATTTTTTGGTTTGTTTGGCAAAAGCCATCTCATATTTCTGTCCTGAATTTAATTGAATTGCGTAGACTTTAGCTTTGAAATTTCATTTTCGAAAGCACTAAAGAAAATAAATGTTTTTAGAGTCAAGTAAACAGTTAGAGGGATTACAATTTTCCTGTTATTGAGGTCATAATTCAATATAGCAATGTCCATCTTGTTCAATGGTGCTCTTGGATGTCCCTTCTAAATAGAAGCAGCCATGGCATGCTGTTTGGGGGAGGTGACAATAGAGACGGAGAGGAGGGGGCTGCACCAGATGACTTTGGCCTGACTTTTCAGAAAGGTAACAGCCTAAAGAGACTTTACAAAGGAAAGAGAAGGTATCGCCATGATGCTGAGCCCCAGCTCCATTCTATGATGTGAATGATGGACTTTGTGCAGGACTATTGGCCCATGAACGCTTTTATTTCAAGCTCTTGCCTCTGCCAGGCACTATCTTAGGTATTACAAATACACGTGAATGAAGAAGATTCCTTGTTCCGAGAATTCACATTCTAGCAGAGAACACAGACAAGTAAAGCAAAAGACATTCTATTTCCTCAGGCCAGAGAGTGTCAACTCATTTAAATTTTAAATAGCAGGACAAAACATTTCTATTTTTCTTCTAGCAAATCATTGCTTTCAAATAGTAACCAGATTGTGTCTTTAAGAAACTGTGTGTGAATGAATAGCCAAAACACACCCGGTGTGCCTGACCGTTTGTACTCTCCATTACGGGTATTATTAACTACTTTCCCCCAAAACATGCTGCTCCAAAGAAAAAATATCGTGTGTTAATATTACCAGTTAGAAACAATTAAAACTCTACAAGGCTGATTTTAATGCTAGGAAGACCTTTTCCAAAAAGAGTAACATGGTAATGGGTAACATATTGAGCTCCAATTCCGTGTGTCAGGTATTGAAGCAAGCACTTTGTACATATTATTTCATTAATCCTTCCAACAACTTAATGAAGAAGGTGCTATCATTATTCCATTTTACAGATAAGCAAACAGAGGCCCGGACAGATAAAATGACTGAATAAGGTTATAGGAGTTTTCAGGTTGGAACCAGAATTCAAACACACAGAGCCTGACAGACTCCAAGGTTAGTTCTCTTAATAATAATTGAGAGAACGTCACTCCTAGAATGTGTTTGAAAGCTGTCAGTAAAAGTGTATCGCTGCATCTTGTATTTCAGAGAGATGGCTAAGTCTTTATAACCACATTGCTTTCATTCTAGTTACAACCCAAAGAGGTCAAAACTGTTCATTTCTATTTTCATTTCTCTTGTGCCATGAAGAAACACTGCAGTATTAGTTCCAGATTATCAAATAGAATTTTTTTTTTCCATTTCCTAGTCCCTCATCCTGCTTGATTTTTCTTCATAGAACTTTCCTGTATCAGAAATAGCTGACATGTATTTGTATATTGTCAGCCTCCCCTCAGGTGATCAGAGGCTTCTTGTGTCTTGTTCACTGCTGCATCCCCGGAGTCTAGAATGGTGCCTTAGAAATGCTTGGCACCTGGTGAGCACACGCTCGGCGGTTGAATGAACAAACACAGAAAGGGCCTGTGTGGTTTCATGAGCTGACCGTCAGGGCTCTTGCATCCTGGGAGGAGCTTGGCCTCTGTCATTTCCGCTGCTTCTGCAGAGGACCTGACCTTGGGACAGACCATTCAGCTTCTCAAACAGGCACAGTGTGGGAGCCTTTCTGCCATTCTCCTTTGGTGTGGCCTCTTCCCAGAGGAGCCTGTGATCACAACGGCATCAACATGAAGCAGCCTTGAAATCGTAGGAGGCCCAGGAACACCGCCTGGCAAATCCTCAGGCTCCCATTAGCTAAATGACAAAATGAAGCAGCTGCACTTCAGGCCTTGTTGTTGAATCTGGAACTGATGCCAAATTAACAACATTCCAGCCATTACTCTCCCAGAGAACAGGGTGGATTTTTTTTGCCTAATATTTGTCCTCTTGGCATCATATTGCCAAAGAAAAAGTGCCCAGGCACTTTTCTCCAGAAATCTGTTGCCCCAGGCAACAACCTGAACATTTGAATCACATGGAAACTCTTCCCATTTCTTTCCATTCCACATTCTTTCTGCCTCCTGGCCTTTGGATGCCACTAATGTATTTGCCTCCCTTGGGGTCTGGCCCCAGAATTGGTATTGGTTGCAGTGAACCTTACCAGACGTACATCCTGAAATCTCCTCCTTGCCTATCTCTTTATCTTCATCTTCCACGCTAACCACTGGCTGGCCCACGTCTCATTTCGTACACGTCGTCCACGCTGCCTCAACTCACAGCTCCTGCTCATGCTGTGTCCTCTTCCTGGAATTCTCCTAGCCTCCCCTCTTTGTCCGTTTCCAGTCTTCCACGATCTCTCGCTCATCACTTGCGTCAGTGCAGGCTCTGCCCCGGACAGTCATCCAGCATCCCGCATGAATGTTGAGTGTCTCGGTGCTCTGCAGTGTGCCAGTTGCTGGGGAGTCTGAGAGCATCCTGCTGTCTTCAGACAACCACAGGAAAATCCTAAGCCCTCCTGGCATCTCCACAAATGATCACTCATGGAAGAGATGCTGGAGTTAAAATACTGTGATCATAGCTCTTAAGCAAATTACTCTAAAATTTATGTGCTGCTTAATCATCAAATGGGCCATATGTGGCATAAAAAAAGCAGAACATGTAGTATCTGCAAATTCTTTGGTATCAATCTTATTTGTTTGCAAACTCAATTTGCTTGACTGCCGTCGTTTTAGGAAACAGAGAGAAACGGGCTCTTCAGTATTTCCAACGAGAGAAGTAAGTTGCCCACGATATCAGCCACTAGGAAAGATGGCTTAGAGCATCTCCCCTCCGTGGAATGGTTTCCTGCCCAGGCAGACAAGGCCTGGCTGCAGGCAGAGGTCCTCCTGTTTCTCTTTTCTATTCCACCCCCAGACCAAGTCAATTTAACCTCGGAAGCCTCAAACATTCATCAAACCAGGCCTCCCACCTTCAGGCAGGGGGCAGGAGCAGCCTGAGTCATGGGTGAGCACCTCCAGGCCCCGCTTTGTGTAGGCGACTGAGACTGACTGGCTGGTCTCCATCCCTTGGTTTTCTGGACCCCCCATCTTTTATGGTTGAATGAATCACAGTAAGATAATCTGAAAGAGAGGTGTCATCACTCCTTTTGGGAGATTGCACAATGAGCGGTGAATAAGACACACGACTTCCTTACCATCATGGAGGCTAGATTCCGGTGGGTGTTGCCACCCTGTGCAGATTTCTCCAGGGACTTCCAGCATTGTTCTGCATTTATCAGTTTCCGTGTCTATCTCTTGGGCTGTGAAAACCTTTGGAATCTCATCCGTCTTTGTGCCCATCGTACCTAGACCCCATGATGTGGGTCACATCATGAAGATCTGATGATTGAGGGAATCTGGTCACAATAACATAGATCGTATATAAAAATAGGATTCTAGCAACATTTCTTATTTGTATACACTTTGGGAAATAAGAGATAAACCAGTAAATATATAATCAGTTTTATAAAGTGAATTAACTACTGTAGCATTGAAAAATTTGCGTCTTGACCTATTCGAGTGAAAGGGGTTGAGATCAGTAAATGGTGGGCAGCGAGAAGGAGAAGAGAAAGCACTTGCTCAAGACAGAGAACTCGCTCCCTCCCAGATCAGCTGGGGGCAGGGATGGAGGCCTGTGGTGAGTAGACTTGATCCTGACAGGGTTAGAAGGGAACACGGCATCTCTGTAGCCCAGCTGGCCTGCACATTCTGCCTGAGCTCTAGCTGCCCTCAAGTTCACCGGAAAGCTTTCAAATAAAAACCGAAAGGATTTGGGAGAGATGCGTAAAGCAGCATGGAAATAATTACCCTTTTGTTTTAAGTAACTGAAGAAAATAAATGTGAATACAGGTCATACACCCAAGAAGTGTATTATCTGTGCTATTGGCTGGAGTTCTCCAGGATGACTGTATTTGATGGCAGTTATTAACTTGTGTTTGTCTACAACTTGTCTTAATTTCCCCCTTTACCTCCTGTAACATGGATTGAAATTGCAAAGTGTATTTTCTTATTTTTTTTCATGATATAATCAGAGACAAGATTCTTCTATCAATTTAATTAAAAATTGACGAGTTGGGTTTTAAGGACTTCTTTGGACACAAGAGAATGGCATTCTTATTTCCTCTGTCACTCTCTCTGTCTTCCCCACCCCTGCCCTCACTTTTTCTTTTCTTCTTTTGTTCGTAGTTTAGCTCCTACTTTTGCTTATTAACTCTGGTAAAAAATATAAATAGCAATGCTGTCAGACAAGCACAACTTGTGAAAAGTAAAGTTCCTACGGAATTCAGTGTATAAGTGAAGTCCCCATCCCTGCCTATTTGCTTTAACAATTTACAATTTTTCAGAATTATACATTTATGAGTAGTTTTTCTGTCAAAAATCTTCAGTTCAATGTAATCAGGCCAGGCAGTCTCCTTCTTACCCCTAAGTCATGTGCCTTTTCTCAAAATCCTTCGTAAATGCTGTAATTGACATCCGTTCTCTCAGGTGTCTCTAGGGTTGGCATTAGTGCGTCCTGCCCTCACCTCCACTGAACACAAGCCCCATTCATCATCTTTCCTACAAAATGGTGATGTTGCCTGACTCCCAGTTTCTCCTGCTCTGAATCCTCCTGTGCTCACCCAATTCTGAAGAATAAGAATCTGACTCTTAGCCCAAAGAGCATGGCATGGGTAAAGGCAACTTGTCTTTGGGTCATATGGTTCTGCATTTAAATCTGCCTCTGACACTTGGGTGAGTTGACTAACTGCGAACCTATAAAAGGCAATAACAATACTTGTAGATGGCATTTACAGGCAGATGATAAAAGCCAACTAAGTAACACAGTTATATTCCTTCACTCAGCCTACTTTTTTAATTAAATCACAACCCTGTACAATTGGTGATTTGATATACAATTAAGGAATGCCTCAATCAGACTGATTAACATAACTATCATCTCATTTACTTATTGCAGTCTGGCCAGGGCCGGGTTCGAACCCACCACCCTCAGTATATGGGGCTGGCACCCTACCCACTGTGCCATAGGTGCCGCCCATCTCACTTACCTATTTGTTGTGGTTAAGATTCATACTATACTCTTAGTAGTTTTGGAATGTACCATTGCATTATGCAAAATAGGTGAGGTCCCACCAAATACCCTCCCTACTCTCATCCTCCCCACTCCATTCTACTCTCCCTCCCCTCCCCTCCTTCTTTCTGGACTATAGTTGTGTTTTATCATTCCTATGGATGTGTAGGTGTGATATATTGGTTCCATAATCACTCGGCCTATTTTTAAAGGAGCGTCTGCTTTGTTCAGGCAATGTGCTTGGTTCTAGGGCTGTAAGACTCCAACTTTTTAAAGTTTCTAGTATAGCATTTAGTAAGCAGTCAGGAACTTGAAGCTATTAGTCATTATTAGCTGTGAATGATTTACTGTCATTTATTCAAGATCATCTCACTCTAGTTTAACCTGTATTTCTGCCCTTACTTCCACCTATCTGTTCTCTTTCCAATACAGGTGTTCTGTCCAGAGTCCCTACAGGGATCTTGCACTGTCTTGACTCTCTGCTTTATTTATCTTGACTTCTACTAACCTAAATGGTCTTTCTGTTTATTTTCTTTACATTTAGATCCTCTTTATTATGGCTCCCATGAGGTCTTTCTAGATGATTTTAGACAACAATCTAAATTTTAAAATTTAAATTTTATAACAGTGGTCCTCACCACTGAGCAAGAAAAGCACCTAGGAACATTGTTGACAGTGCAATTCCCAGGCCCCATTTCCCCACATTATTATACTCCGAGCTTATATTATACAGTGGTATAATCAAAGTATAGGCTTTGGAAGATACAATGCCACATCCACGGCAGAACATGATTTCTATGATCCTATTGAGAATTCCAGGTCCAGAGACTGGAGGGAGTTGATCAGCTCCACCAGGACTGCTCAGCGGGGTGCAGCACAGACAGATTCCAAGAGGAAGTCCTCACATTACTAGGGTGCAGTCAAATTCAAGTTCAGCACAGCGAAGTAAAAGGTACAGAGCTGAGAAGAAGCTATTCCATTAGCTGGAAAGACTAGATCAGTGGCCCATAGAGTACGTTCTTCAGACCAGCAGAATCAACATCACTGGGAATTTGTTAGAAATGAACATTATCTGTTCCCACCTGAGACCTATTATATTAGTTTGCTAAGACTGTCATAACAAAATACCATAGAATGGGGGTCTTAAACAGGAGATAGAGTTCTGGAGGCTAGAAGTTCAAGACCGAGGTGTCAGCAGGTTTGATTTCTTCTCAGGTCTCTCTCCCAGGATTTCAGATGGCCACAGGCTCACTGTGTCCTCACAGACTTTTCTCTCTGCATGTACACATCTATGTCCTCATCTCCTGTCCTTATAGGCAATGATATTGGATTAGGATCTATCCACATGAACTTATTATACTTTAATTACCTCTTTAAAGGCCCTATCTCCAATTATAGTCTTATCCTGGATACTGGCAGTGAGGACTTTAACATATGAATTTGGGATGGAGGAAGGCACAAGCCTAGAACACCTGTTGAATCAGAAACCAGGGGTAAGGTTCACCAATCTGAGCTTTAAGAAATTCTGCAGGTGGTGGACACTGAAGTTTGTGAACCATGAGATAAACCACACAGGAGGCTGGATAAGGCTGAGCCTGTATTGGAAGTAGCATATAGGTGAAGCGGGTTGTTAACAGTGTTCTATTATGTAAGTAGCCTTATATAAATAGTATGTATAAGTAGCCTTATAGTTAGCATATAGGGCCAGACTGCTTGCCCAGTGGCCTTTCTGCTTAGGTTCCTAGTACGAGTTTTCTCTGTAAACTGGAAGAGGACAGAGGCCAACAGGAGGGGGAAATAGAACCAATCCTTCATACTTAGTTCAGCCAGCTTTCATTCTTGGCAGGACCTTGAATTTGATCATCTTTTACTATTCTTAATAGCCCTTAATTTAAGGTCCAAATATTTCACATGACATCACAAACTCTATCCACCTCCAAAGTCTTCGTATTGTAGCTAGCTCTGCCTTTCCATTGGAACCCCGGATTATTTGATGCTTGCACAGTTTGGACTTGAATTTTCTTCTTAGGCCTTGAATTTGTGATACTGTATTTGAGCTTTTCCCCTTACACTGTCCATCTACTTGGATTCTAGCTCCATCCCACTTACTTTTCCTGCAGGGGTTCTCAGTATGCGGTCCACAGCTTCATGCTATAATATCATTGCACACAGCACATGGTAGCTGGGAAACGTCTTTTCTGGTTAAGCAGTAGCTATATAACCAATCAGCAAACCTTATGACAGCTCACTGGGATATCCATTCATTTATTTAGGAAAAAAAATAGGTTAAAATTTCCCACGGTAATTTTTTTAACACACAAAAATTAAATGTTAGACACCTACTACACTCATAAAAACAGCCAATTTCTTTTTAGAATAATACGGCCACTAAGATTTTAAATAAAATTATAATGAGCTCAAAAGGTAAAGGTCTTTGAATTTATTAATTGTAATGGTATTTTATCTCTAGTATAAAGAATAAGGTTTTAGAAGGTTAATGAGAAAAATCATTTTCTCTTGACTATCACACTTAGAAATAGTTAACATGCTCATGTTAAAGGTATGAATTAATTACTGCTGGAATCCTTTACTCTGAAGAATGTCATGCCCAGTGTATGGTTGTTCTTCTGATATCCACAAATTTTATAAGAAAATAACAATTACAAAGCCAACCTGATATTCCACTTTCCATGTTTTATTTAACAAAACATATTGAAATTTGACTCCAAGAAGATTCTGAACATACTATATTACATACTTGGAAAGCTTATTAGTAAGGCCAAATAGCATTGTTGTAAAATATAGTGGAAAGGAAAGTTAATTAGCCTCTAAAAAGAATTTGAATGAGGGGACATTTTTAATGGGCCACTATAGAAAGATGCTCTTTTTGCGACAATAACTTAATGCATTTTTTTTTGTATTTTTTTTTATTGAATCATAGCTGTGTACAATAATTCAATCATGGGGTACAGTGTGCTGGTTTGGATAGAAACATCTGTTTCTGCCCTTGTTCCTTCCTTTTTCTCTACTTGTATAAAACAACTGTAAGGTTCAACCCGATGGCTATTCTGACATATTTTTATTATTGCTTGTCACATAATTAAAATGAAATTCCAAGAAAACCTCTG